>VDFB02292106.1:265225-331507 GCA_007258455.2 Sequoia sempervirens
ACAGCATAACATTAGCATAAATTCATAGATAATCAGCTCTTCAAACAACAACAATATATAAGCTTTTGTTGGCAAATGAAGCAACAAGAACTCTTCAAATTCCAAGAAGTTGAATCACTTCAACTTCCAAAAAGGATGCCACCTTTTTTGCCTTTTACTTTTTGAAATAATAAAATATCATTCAACTTCCCCTTTAGGCATCCATTTCATATTGCAACAATAAAGCATTTATTAAATAATTAAATGCTCACTTCACCCCTTTATGTCCCTTCTTTAAAAACAAGTCTCCAGTCATCAGTTTGTGGGCGGGGTACAACTTCAAGACATGAAAATTGACTAAGTCTGAAACTCAGTCCAAGGAGAAAACCAAACCCAAAGCCAAACTAAGACTGATGGATAACAAGATGACTTGAGTTGAACTGCTGATGATGCCACTGCCAAAATTAGACTTACTAAAAATAGCCACCGCCAAAAATAGTAAGTTTACCTCAAAACCAATAGAAAGCATAACTGAGCTGGAAGCAAGACTTAATGAAAGCTTCTATTAAATTGAACCATCGCTAAAAATTAGTATTTACTAAAATAGTAAATACCTAGAAATGCCACAAACCTCCAAGCAAGGAAACCCTAATTTCAATTTTTGATCAACCTACGCACTTCCGTAGTCAGGCTATCACCAAAGAAGAGCGATGGTCAAAATGGGACATTACACTTTTTCATTATCATTTATCATTTTATTGAAACTTGTGAAAATTGGAGAAACTGAGCAAGGGTTTGCTGATTTGAAGATTGAAGCATTTTGAGGATGAAAACCCTTAGAGAGAACAATGTCTACAAGTGTGAAAGATCACCTAAGGGCAGTTTTTGAGAGATAATCTCATATAGAGGTTATTACATGGCTTCATTTGTTTCTCGGAAAGCATTATTTCAGAGATTTTCAGAGTTTCAAGTTTTAGTTTGATATCCAGTTGAAGGGTTTTGTGTTGCATCTTGGACGCCATTCATCTTGCACTCCATACTTCAGAAATTCAGTGTTTTTGACAGCACGTATCCGCCTAGGGTTTAGGTGTGAGCCTGGGTCTGATATGTGGGTGCTTGGCAGAGGACGTGAGGGTCTGGAAACTATGATTTTTCTGAATATAAACCTGATGCTTCATTGGCATGAAGCTTTGATCTGAAATTGCTGCCTATATCACCCTATGTGCGGCATTTAAGGATTGTTGCAGAGGTCGTGAGTTTCAAAAAAAGGGGCAGTGAATGAGTTTGGAGGCCGTAAGGGCCTGAGACAGGGACTTTGAGGGTTGAGAAGCTTGGACGTGGAGATACATGTATTGTTGCGAAGTCTGCAAGCAGTCTCAGACATCAAATCTGACCCTGGTGTGAGCTTTTCCAGGTCTGGTTTGTATTTACAGTTATAAATAAATAAATAATAACTGTTGTTAACCATTCTGTTATCAAACTGAAAAGTATACACTGCTGTAGTTCATTCTGAGCAATCATCTTTGCATATTTGCTTCATAATATTGCCCAGATTGTACTTGCATAAGGCTGTAGTATTATTTCTGCATTGTAATATCATATCACAGTCAAATATAAAAGGCTGAAATGGTGAAGTTTGATTTCTAATCCGTATATGCAATTTATATGGATGTTATCTTAAATATGGAAATGGAATGAAAATGTTTGACAAAATGTCAATCTGTCAAACAAAGCAATTGTAAGAATATTGTGCAATCTGAGAGGGGTTATTATAGGACATGCCTTCACATTTTGTCCAAGTATTTTAGCAAGGTGGTATTATAATCTATTAATTCCTCCCACCATAGGCTGCATGCATTCATTACAAGTGACTTGGTCCTTGATAGCTCCCGTTATCCCATACTTCCATGCAGGATCTTTTCTACCACTCATTTGTGTTGAACTTGACATTGTTGTTTTGACATGGGAAGAAAAAGTCAATAGGGTTTGTGTTAGGAAATAAGGGATGAGAGGAGATGGATAAAAAATTGACAGCACTTCCACTAGCTTTTCAAGATTTTTTTTTTTTTTTAATTTTCAAATATAAAAAAAAAGAAAATAATAGTTACTTGTGTGATGATTTGATCAACTTTGAATCCTTAAAAATCTCTTCTTAAATCATCTTCTTGCTATGTCGATGCTTCGCTACGTGAAATGGGTGAATAAGAGCAAAAATGACCAAAAAAGATGAATTTTCACTAAGAAATGTGCAGTTATATTCAAACACTACAAGTGTCTGAGCTGAGGACTTGAGAGTCCGAGCTCAAGACTTGAGATGAGAGTCCAACCTCAAGACATGGTGCGTTAGTCTAGTCGACTTGGCACAGCCAAGTTAGCAACTCGCAAGTTTGGAAAGTCTTGCAAAGTACTTGTCAAATCCTCAAATTATGGCCTTATAAAATCATATATAGACAAATATTTTAGTGAACTTGTAATATGAATTTTCAATATTATAAAATACAAAAAGGGCATTGGAAAGTGACCAATAAATAGAGATCTAAATTATTAATTTCAGATTTCCAAAAAACCAAAACAAACAACAGCTAGATTAGTGCAGAAGGAATGGCACTTAATAACAATATTGACAAAAATAATCAGATCACCCAGCATATTAGACCATAGCAATAAATAAAGGCTGTAAAATAAGGGTAGATCGCACCAGCTTGAGCAAGCGACAGCAGATATTATCATTTCTAATGGAAAATACAAGTACAGCGAACAAATGGAATGTAGAACACTGATTTAGCCAACAACTTTTCCCAGCAATCTTGGCACAAAATTAGGATCTTCACAATTACACCAAATTTGCCACAAATTGTATCTAGCAAGGAGAAGAATAGAGGGCTTTCATCCCCAATTTGAATTTATCCCAAAAGAGGTTCCGTCCTCTAGAACTCACCAAACAATGGTTTTCATCCTTGAGAGGTTGAATTTTTTCAATTCATTCGAAAATAATGACATGGATAGTGGATAATGGATCCTTTAAGGTGAGCCTTGACTTCTCTTTTATAGGCACTTTACTTCAGGCCCTCTATTTGTTTTATTTTTATTTTTTAATTACATCCAAAAGCCCCTTTCGAAATACATTTTAAATAAACTGTACAGACACTTACTAAAACATTACATAGGACCCATAATAATATTTAAATTGCCCATTTGAAAATAAAGTAATCAGGTCTAACTCAAAATATTATTAATTCTTTAGCTCTAAATGGGGGACATGACAGCACTTTTAAAATATGGCCCATGTCAATGATATTATAGCACAATATATTAGAGACAATTTGCAGCAAATAAAAAAGGCTCCACAGCAAAGCTCAAAGTCATGTCTGCACCATATGATCAAGCATAATCTACAGCCAGCATATTCTATAAGATCATTGCCAGTTATTCGAAGAAAGCAGTTGCACCGTTGGATAAGAACAATATGACTTGTCAAGTGGACCCCCAAAGTTTTAATACATGAACAATTCTACTAATACTTGAACAACCAATATTATTCATAGTTGCCGGGAGACGCAGGGTACGGGTACTGGTACGGGGACGGGGACACCAATAAAATTAGGGTACGTGAGTTAAATGAATAAGGAGACAGCTATTTTATATGTAAATGATTCACCGGAAATTTTGGGTACGGACTGGTACGTTGTCTATATTCCCAAAATGGAGTTTCCCGGCAACTATGATATTATTGTTTGCAATGTTTTAATTACTGCACAACATCCAAGCATTGTACAGTGTTCCAAATCAGCATCCAAATATAACACAAGCTTTTATATACATTGCCCATGCTTTCCAAAATATTATGCAGGCCTTGGAAATACTATTGCATGCCATTTGTGTTGCATGTGTCTCAAATGAAGGCACGGCGATGAGAAATTGAAGGGTCCCACACATCTCCAGTCAGCAAGCATCAAATACATGTTGCACAAGCATCCAATCCAGCAAGAAAAACAACATTGTGGCAGCTCAAAATGAAAATGGTGCAACCTATTTGGATATTGCACAGACCATATATCCAGCCAACTTAAAAGATTGCATAGTATTTATAGTTTTCAGGCTGCCAAAGCCAACGCACACGTAAACAGGAATCAGCAATTTTCAGTTCCAATCCAGCAATCTATAATTGCATAATTATTTAATACACTGCATATTTCTAATGTGGCACCAGCAATATTTTAATATTTTGATCCTCTGCCAACATCAGTCCACACCATCCAATTAGATATGGATCAATGGCTGCCGCAAATCTAAGTTAGTGGATGCAAATTTGTCAGAAGGAAGATGCCTGCACTGTCTGATGAAAAATCAATCGACCGTTGGTACAAAGCTTAAAACCTATTCTCAATTTTGGCAGAACTTCAAATGCACCAGAGGTCAAACAAAAGTGCTGAGTCATCAAGTAGGGCTTCTTTCTTCCTCCTACAAGGTAAAGTTTCCAAAATCAAATGATATTTAATCTTTCCCATGAGCCTACAATTAGACAAAGGATTTAAATATAAAGGTCAGCCCATAACCAGTTATTGAGCTGATAATGCTTTATTTAAAATCAAATGTGCTTGTGAATTTTGATATTTTTATTACAAGGTGAATAAAATATAAGCTCATTGCCTCTATTTTACTTGCAATCAAGAAGGCTATGCTTTTATATCACCATTGATGATTTTAGAACATTGTTTTAAAATGATTTTGTATAGTATAACTTTATAAAGAGCTCACAGTGAAAAATGAAACTTTATAAGACAAGGGAAATATTAAAGCAGCGGTATACAAACATTGCTCTAAAATCATTATGAGGTTCACAAAGAAAATAGAAGGAAACAGCAAAATAAAATTGGCAGCCGCATGAAGAGGAGAAAACTCAGGGTTTGAGCATACAAAGGGAATGGAGAATATAGGAATAAAGGCAGAGAGCAGCACCTAACTAAATATGATGGTAGCTTGGTATATTTCTGGATTTGGTTATGTAAACCGTTTTTTTTCTTCATCAATGCTTTGGATCATGCTCCATGATCTATCATCAGGATGGGATAGCAAGAGAAGAGAAAATGTTGGTTCAAACACTCATTTCCCACTCCAGAAAACCATATCATCCGCATTTATGAGTAATTTTAGTTTTGTTTGCAATATTGGTATCATGCTAAGTGTCTTCTTCATGCAGATTTTTAGATCATTGGCATTGATGATTTTTCAGTTATTTCCTGATCTTCGTCTTTCTTCCTTTCTCTTCTTTTTTCTTCTGCTCTATATATTGTAAGCTTGTTACTCGAGCAAAGGGTTGGAAAGAATTTTGTAGGCAAGTGCATAATATGTTTGTCCATGCTCATTTTTGAGCTTTGCAAGCCATTGTTTTCTCATGTAGCTTTCATTCTCATTAGCCTTCATGTATCCAAAAGGCTTCTAGTATTTTGTAGCTGTAACCGTACAAAATCAAGTGAGTAATAAAGAAGCTGTGATCATTTTGTTCCATTCTGATTGTTCACAAGATTGGTCTTTTACATTTGCTGCAAATGCTTAAGTTACAAATATGTTGACTATGCTTGTGAAACTCTGAGCATGAAAGTAATCATATCATCTTATCCAGTGAATGGTATTTTCTTCAGTTCTTCAATTCCTTCTTCCACACATGTGAAAACCTGATTGCTCATTGAAAATCAAATGAAGAGACAGTTTTTCAATGCTAAAGGTTCTTTTGTGATCCATGCCCCACACTCACAAAACTTCCCATCCTTGATATACTAAGTTACCAATTCGTTTTTGGATTCAAGTACGGGTACGAGAATCCGGTACAGGATTTGGTCAATTGTTTTTGGGGGGTTGGGTACGTTAATACAAAAACATATAAAAATCAGAAATATATACATATTTGCAGCAGTAATTAAGTTCAGAATACACCACCATATTAATAGTCAAATAACATAGCAAAAAATTAAAATACCCCACCACTTTATACTCAAATCTCATGATATAGAATTATAAATTAAAGTTCAAACTTCAAACATAAAAATGTCAAGTGTTTACAGTCAGCCATTAATAACTATTGATCATTGATCAATCTGAATCATATGGGTCATCAAAAACAAAACAAATTTGAGCTCCTTCACTCATGGTTAGTGATACATTACATCCCCATTTCATTTCTCAGTAACAGTTTGAAAGATCACTCATAAACAAAACTATCAGGCATGGGTACGTATGGGTCATAGTGTGTTTGTTTAATGGGATAATTGTATTCCTTTGCCAATATTTGTTTATGCGTTATTTCCATTTCTCTTATCAGTAATAATTTGGAAGCACTGCCATAGACAACCAATTCAGATATTTGTGTCTAATTAAAAGAGAATGTATATGGTTCGTCATGAATTATTTCCATTTCATTTATCAGTTATAATTTGTAAGTACCACTTACTGAGAAAATCAGATGTGTACTCGCTTGCATATATGCGTGTATGTATTTGTGTTAAAATTCAGATGTGTACATACCTGTAAAAATCCACGCTTATGTGACTATGTTTGAGAGAGGGAGGAGGAGGACGGGGTGGTGAGAGGAAGAGGAAGAGGGAGATGAAGGGTGTGAGGGGGTATGTGGAGGAGGGTGAGAGAGGTGGAGGAGGTGGAGGTGGAGGTGAAGGTGGAGGACGGGGGCGGAGAATGGGAAATTATGTTCTTCCACCTATGATGTGACATACAGTTTCTTATTTCATCTTTTAGTAACAGTTTGAAAGTGTTCCACTTTCAGGCATAAAGAGCGTGGGGTCCTGATTGGGGATCATTAGTTGTATGGCAGGCCCAAACCTTCAAACTGAAATTCTTATGAATTTTTTTCCAATCCAGACATATACTCTTTAGTAACAGTTTTAAAAAGCACACCATTGCTCGCAGTATGAAGCTTTTTTCAATCATAGTAATTGCAGTATATGATGTGTGGCATATTTAAGTGACTTTTGGTGTGGATTCGGTCCGGGTTTGAATCAGATTCGTTTTTTTCGAATCCACAGAGCACTTATCGTACCCTACCCGTATCTGCAGGCTGAAAAACGTATCCTGTACGAATCTGTATCGTATTCGTACTGTATCCCAAATCCGTATCATATCATATCGTATCCAGGCTCTACTAGGGACGAATCAGTAACTTAGTTGATATACACACAAGAGCTGATTTGAGTGAGATAGATCAAGATATCAACAATTATATGCTATATATATGCAGTCATATAAGGCATCTGAGTTAAAGGAGAACAACATGTCATTGCGATGGCTTACAATCATGAATATATCCACTGTAGTTCATTTATAATAATAATGTGCTTTTGTTAAGTATCTACTACTACATGTTTATCATTGGCCTTTTGTTACAGTGCACTAGTTAAATCGTCATATCTACATCTCTTTTCCCAGCTTACTAGCTTTCACAAAGGAAGAAGTTCCTTACAAGGAAGAAAAACATCTCATTTTTCCTTGGGAAGAAAAAGATAAATGAGCACTCTAGATCATAGCTTCTCAAGTGTGGAAAAATTGTAAGAAATTGTACATGGTAAACTTCTTGGAACGCAAGGGCCTTATTCCCAAGCTCAACGAGGTCAAACCCATGAAGTGACACATTAATGAGAATACAACTCAACAACTACACATATATGATGAGCACACAATTATATTGAGGGGCGGGTAAGCACACTACTGTTCATATAAGATCTAACAACAATGCAACACAAGAAGAACACACGATTTACGTGGAAACCCTTATGGGAGAAAACCACAGCAAAATATTGATTATATAGAACTCTTTTACAAACTTGACAGGCACCAACCTACAAAAGACACCAATCCCCTCTTAAATGATTTGTAGGCACCAACCCATTGGAGACACCAATCCCCACAATTTGTAGGCACCAACCTACTAGAGACACCAATCCCCACAATTTCTAGGCACCAACCTACTGGCGGCACCAACCCCCACTGCTAAGCACCAACTTAGCTAGAGACACCACTCTCCTTTAGGAAGCACCAACTTCCAAAACAAAATTTCACCTTATAAATATTGCTTTTTCAATGGATGATGGGCATTTCAACCTTTTCAACAACTATACCTTCTTTCATAAATCTCTTACAACTTCTGTCCCAAATCTGCAATAATTCTCCTCTTTAGATCTGCTATAATCACCTAAGATATTTGCAATAATTCTCTTATTTAGATCTGCTATAATCACTTTAAGATATCTGCTCCAAATCTGCAATAATTCTCTATGGTTTATCTATATTTTTACACACCACTCACTCACACACTTCTTTCTCTCCAACTTCCCTTTACTTTTTGTTGGCGAATTAGCACCTCTGGAGTTGATTGTAAACGTCAGCTATTTCAAATGTTTTGCAACACTTCTTCGTTATTTAAAGAGGAGAAGTCCTCCTCTGGGAGCAATGCGTAGGGAAGGGAAATGTCTAACTAAGTTCCTATCTTTTTATGCTTCAGCGGCAGGACACAAGGGTGCACAAACACAATGCGCCGTAGCTAAGCTTTTCTCTGGTTTCTGCAGATCTTAACTACGACTAACTAGCTTCTATCTATCCAATACCTTCAAGATGAACAGAGCATGAGGGTAAAGGAGCGGGAATGGAATGGTTGGATCACTTGAATTCGCCGTCTCCAGAGGATATGACCGAGGATCTGAACTCTCGGGTATACACCGGGATAAGGTTGGTACAAGCAAACACTCTGCACGGTAAACTAGATCTGAGATCTGCCAAGGAGGAGGGACTCCTATCCGAGGTATGAGCTTAAGAAATAGCTTACTAGAAACAACAAAATCACGATGCCTTGGCCAACGAGCTTGCTAAGGAGGAGGGACTCCTATCCGAAGTATAGCTTGGAAGTCAATACATTAAACAACATCAAACGACAACTGTCAATAACAAATATCCAAGGAGGAGGGACTCCTATCCGAGGAGGGAAATGAGACAACAAGCTATTAAACACAGGACGTAGACATAACTCAAATAAGATGATCAAAATGCAAGCGCCTTCCTGATATTCTTCTTCAATGCTTTATCAACGAACTACAAAAGTTGGGAAAGCAAAGGCACGAAATCATGCACAATTACAATCATCCAACGAACTCTCATCCAAGAGTGAACAAATATTCGCTTTCAAAGTGTTGGCAACAATGGCGCAGCAATTTTGCATAGCAAGTAAAGGTTAAACAAATAATGAGCCCAAGGCTCTTATTTATAGACTCAAAGGAGTGGGCAACCCCAAAATCTCCTTGAGTTAACAATGAGTTCTTGCCAATCAATTAGCAAGATTTATTCCTAAATAGGGGGAACAAGCAGTTAACTGGAAAGCTACTTCAGTTAACTGAAAGTCAACAAAGAGTCAACTGGAAACTACTTCAGTTGACTGAAAGCAAACTAAAGGTGAACTTAAATGTAAAGTCTCCCTCCAAAATAGACATCCACATTTAGTGGAGATCTAAGATCCACAAATCGTGGAAGTCAATTAGACATCCTTAATTAGTGGGATCTGACAATGCATGATTTAAGGAAAGTGGAGTTAAACTTGGAAAGAAGCATCAAGTTAACTCCAACTACATTTAATAGCACCTTGAGTTGACTTGGAAAGAAGCATCAAGTCAACTCAAGTCTCATGAATGCCACTTGGAGGGTAGGACGTCCTTTTCTGGTGCATTTATAGCTTTTCTCATTTCACCATTTCTGGTCAACAGCTCCTTGATCTATGTGTTGACTTCTTCCGTCTCCGGATATTCAATGCTTTGATGACACGACATCTCTTCTTGCGCAAGCTATTGCTCTTGGTAACTTTGGCGGCTTCGTGCTTGGAATGATCTCTTCGCAGCTGGCAAGTCAAGGTGCTTACTACCACGCGGGAGATGGTAATATTGGTCTTTTTGCTGCAAGATCAGTCTTTCTTACTTCTTCGTCCAGAGTAACTGCTGCAGGTCTCCACTGAGCGGGAGATGTATTCTTTTCAAAGATAAAGATCTGCAGACTATTGGTGATGTCCGTTTGCTCTCCAGCAATGTGTGTAAGATCTGGTTGGAGAGTTGCTGGTGCAAGGTCTAGTTGTTCAATTGGAGTCCAAGGACGCCAAATTGTCATTCTATGAAGAAGAACTCGCCTGTTGACTGTAAACACGGATGTGTTCAGACAACTTCCTAAAACCCCTGAAAATAGCGCCCTGCCGAGAAGTATTTTTCCGGGAAAAATCTGGCACATGGGTTTTGCTCGTGCTTCAATGCTGAACAAACCCAGTTCCTCAGAATTTTGATTCTGAAACTTTTTCGGAAAAACCCCCAAAAATAGGGGCAGCAAGTATGTTGATTTTCGGAAATTTGACGAGATGGGTTTCTCTGGAAAATTACGCTGGATCTACCCAGTTGATCTGATCTGATGTAGCCTGCCACCTTTTTGAAATGTGCAAGAAAACCTAAGAAAAGAAGAGAGGAAGTAGACAGAAGATGGATTGGAAGTTTTATCTGATTCTCTGAAAAATCTATCTCTGGGTCCAATCCTCAAAATAGTGATCCTTTTCTGCTTCAGATCTGCAAGAAAAATTGAAGAACGGATGAAAACCTCCTTCAGATCTATCAATGGCGTCCTTGAGAGCTTGTGGCTGTTTTTGATCTTTTATCCTGCAATGAAATAATGAAATGGGACGCCTTCACCTTGAATATGTATGTTTAAGCTTCAGATCCACAAATTTGGGGACCTAACACAAGCTCAAAAGGTGATTTGGGCTTGATCTAAAGTTGAAAAGGTGATTTCCACCAATCGTGGAGCGTTTTAGCCAACTTTAACTCAAAAGCTTTTGACTTTAGTCAATAAATGACCTTTGACTTCTTTTGGGCGTCCCTTTTGGCTTCTTGCAAATTTTTTAAGTATTTTTCTCCTGAAAACCCTCTATTTGATCCTGAATTTAGCGTTGTCTGTTGATCCTGAGACGTTACGGACACACATTCAACTGCCCGGTTGGATCAAAGCCCCGGAAAGAAGTGCACAGGAAGCTGAATGATAAAAGTACAGTTAAGGGCTCCAAAGGAAAGCTGGCGCTTTTACCCGATGCCTTAGTGATTTTCAATCTTAGTTCTTGACTTATTTGAAATGACCTCTCGTGCCTTGTATTTGGATTTTCCTGGATTGATTGGAGTCGGATGTTTTCACATGGCGTTTCATCAAAATTACCATTCTGTTAAAGCTAAGATAATTTGTCTTCGGAATCACGGATCTCAAATTAGGGTCCCTTTTATCCAGGCCCCTCCTTGAAAACTTTGCCTTTTAGCCTGATTATTTCTATCTGACAAGTTGCCTACTTTGATCCAAATTATCCGTTGACTGCTCTGTCAGGTGTTGATGCTTGCAGTTGCGTTTCCGAGATCTACTTGGGCTGAGAAAGATATCCTGGGAAGCCTTTTGTCATTATCAGCATCCGGAGGTCAAGAAAGAAGGGCGCCTTTCTTTTGGAAAGGCTCTTTTTTCTTAGAACTTTGTCGTCAACTGTGGTTTCTTGATATTTCCTCAACTGCCTCTTTTTGCTTCGTCAACAGCTGCTTGTGATCTATTCATCGGATGATCTGGATGTTTGTTTCACTGTTGAGCCAGCAATCAAACGTCGAGAATGACTGCTTTGGATGATCTTACTGACTGCATTTGACCCTCAAAGATCTTGGGCGCCCCTGCTTGAAAAAGGCTCTTTTCAGCATGTGAACTTGTTTCTCCTTCGTAACATTTCCAGAGTTAGTCAAATTTCGAGCTTTTTAATTTCAGGAAAACTCCTCCATCGAAGATCACCATTTCTTCATGTCTCACGTTCATCGTGTATGGATGTTTGGGAAAATGACTAAGGCATTTGACTGCATAGCCTCCTCTTGGTAGCAAGGCGTGCATTCTCCAGACTTAGTCGATTTTCAGCATTTTTCACTTTTGAAAATCCCAGACTTAGTCAATTTTCAGCATTTTTCACTTTGAAAATCCCCTTCATCAAACAGCATCATTTTTTACCTTTTCCGCCATGGTTGCGTCGTTGAAGCTTTCAAAGGTTAGCTTTCAGCACCTGGTACTGGCCAATCTGCCATTAATGGCTGCGGAGCTCCTAACTTTGTTCCTGAAAAATAGAAATAGACCCACCAGAGTAAAACTTATCTTTTGATGATTCTGACTTGACCAATGTGATCGTGAAGCCTTTTAACCCTATCAAAATCATTTTCAATCATTGCGGGAAGGTCCCTGTACGGGGTTTCCACGAAAATAGAGGCGAAAACCCTAATTTTCAAATTTTGATTTTACGCGTGTTCCTTGGTGAAACCCACCAAGATTCTATGATTGGTTTGACCCTAAAACAGACTTTACATGGCATTTAACAAGATTTGACAATTTACGAGAATGCCAAAAATTTATTTGAAATTTTAACACTTTTATATCCTCCTTATGCCTTTTCATGAAGTGAGGCATCCCTTAGAAGAGAGATGACCTTTCAAATAGTCATGACCTTTTGTTAAGAAACCTTTATGCTGATTGCTTTTTAAACACTTCCATTTATCTTCAAAATGCCTCCTTGAAGATAATCGCTGCCTTTAAAAAGGTAATTACTCCTTTTTTCTATTCATCGCTGCCTTATGATATGTAATTATTTCTTTAACTAAATCATTGCCTTTATAAAGTAATCCTAACTGCTGCCTTAAATGAAGCACTACTTCTTTTGGATCTTAATGAATCCTATACCTTCATTTTGGTGTTATTATATATTTAAATATGTGTTGTCTTCATACGGAAGTCGGCTAATATTTTGTCTTTCATAAAAAGTCTTCAGCATAACTTGGATGATTTAATTTGGGCATCACATTATCAACCCTTGCATTTACTCAAATATTTAAATTAAATATTTCTTTTAAATGTATCTTTTCCGGCCATTCGAGATAATCAATATTTCATTGTTTGGAATGATTAAATCTGCAACTTTTGGACTGAGGATAACTTTGATTATTTGTGTTGCCCTTCATAATCTGAAAATTGTCTTCAGAACTTAATAATAATTGTCATATGTAATACTCACATCATATGGTTGTGGGCAAACAATATTGTCATCATTTGGTCTATTACAATCATATATACAGCAGTATATAATGTTGCTAACCACCCATCAAATCATGCTGATATTAATTTCCCTTTGACATCAATGACAATAATCTACCAAAATCTCGCCTAGACATCAACGACAATATTCTAACTATATAACATAGAAGAATTGTATCTGTAAGAAAAAGCATTGTGTTGAGATTAAAAAAATAACCAAATGACTTCAAATTCAAAAGTTGAATAAAAGCATTATCTAGGAAATATAGGGTTTTTCACTTCACTCCATAGATGATTATATAATCTAATAAATGCAAAGCCCGTACAAGTTATGTAATGCTATTTTGAAATATATCCAAATCTAAGAATAGGAAAATAGTAAAAGACCAGATCAATCTTCTCGTAGCATTTGAAACTACATACAAAATATCGAAAGCACAAAATTAAAAGGTAAGTTCAATCTTCTCATTCTATCAAAATCACATATCCTGAATACACAATCCTATTAAGTTTTACTGGTCTTACCTGTAAGTCCAAAAGTCTTTTCCAAATCTGGAGGTGTCAGCATATCATAACCAATTATAGATGAACTAAAACCGGGAGCATATTCATCAATTAAGTTGAAACATTGTTTAGCAAATGCATCCTGTATTAGACCAAAGAATGTAAGTACTCATGGAAGACGAACCCACAACTTTTAGAGACTATATTCAATCTAGGATTGAAACAAGATGGAATTGGCAAAAATAGAATACATATTTGATGTATGGCTCAAAAAAACCATAAACGTTTAATGATCTTAATAAAACCAAATGCTTGGTAATATTTCAAGGTTTACTTCCATGAAGTTGAGTAGTTTCATTATGCATTTTGTAATTCCAAATGGGAAGGAAAAATATTAAACACTTTTGAACATGATAAGACCAAGTATAATGAAGTGAATACACACACCCTTGTAGTTGGGTCTTGCCAATCACCATTTTGGAGCTTATAAGGTGTATATTGTATGAAAAGATTAATAACATGCTTTCCTGTCAATCAATAATCACCAATATCAAAAATATATATATATATGCATTCTTGTATATGTTGGAATGCATGAAGATGATTCATGTTATTGACTATCTAGATATCAGAGAACTATTCTCAAAAGAAAATTTCTAAACATGAGAAAATAGAGAAATATTATGACACCTGGTGGAGAGATTGTTTTGTCTAAAACTGATGGTATTGTCATCTCAATTAGAGGTCGTCGTGAAGGATGGCCATTCAATGCATCCCTATACGCCATATCAATTTCCTCCATACTATGTTTCACATAAAAACAACAAATAATGGTGTCAACTCACAATCAACAATCCTAAAACGTCATAAAACAATTTCCATGATAAAGCATATTGAGTTGGAGCTTATTGAAAAACAGAACCCAAACACACTCGTGCACACAAACACAAACTAAAACTAATGTTTGTCACCCACTTTTGCAAAATAAAAAACCATATACTTTCAAACAAAACAATGGCAAACCTAAAAGGATAAGGATAAAGTGTAAAGTGACCATGTAATGAATGATAAAAAATTGTATCTATTATATACAAGTTTAAATAGATTGAATTATAGCTATAAGGCAATGAACAATCAAAAATTGTATATAACAAGCATGAACAAGAAGGAACACAAAGGAGTTCATATTAGTACAAAATTGTCATAATAATGATCTCCCTCTTTAATTGCAGCTTCCCCATCAAGGGGTTGCATGTCTTATGTTGAAAATTTCAAAGAGGTAGCCTAGCAAGTGCTTGATCTTGGTCTATATTAAATCCTCAACTCCAAGTTTTCAAGTCCTTTGCACTTGTGTGTACCTCCAATTAATTTCTTTCGCCCCTTTATCAAGTTTGATAAGACATAGGTAGGCATGTTGTAATTTGCAACAAAAAAGCTAATTTGTTGAATTTTATTCCAAAAATGCATTAAGGGCTACAAATAAAGGGATTAAGGATGAGTAGCAAATCTCAAGTCACATATAGTAGGTTTTTATTAAGGGATAAAACAACAAAAGGACTACATTGGCTATATTGAGCATAGTTTGAAGATTCTTTGAGTACTTTGCAAGACTCTCCAAACTCCTGAATCTTTGAGCCGGCTGAGCCGAGTCGACCAAACTCTCACACCGAGTCTTGCTAATTCTTGGAGAGTACTCAGTCAAGTCTTGCTCCAAGACTCCCAAATCTTAGGCTCAAACTCCCGAGTCTTGAGCTCAGACTCTTCTAGCACCTGAACATAATCGTAGTGGCTGAAATTTCAAATTTTGAGAGTTTGAGGATCATATGACATTATGACAAATTGATAGTCAAATTAGACTTTTATGTTCTCTAAATGCATTTATTTCTTTTGTGTAATTATGAGGTTTTTTTTGGCGAATCCATGTCGAGTTTTTTGTTGAATCTCAAGTCCAAGTCAAAATTTTAGGCTGCCAAGTCAAGTCCAAGTCTGAATCCTAAAACAATAATATTGAGAATAACAATGGCCATGCCCAATCTCATATTAAAAACCTATATGAGAAAGAAGGATCTAAGAAAGATGAAGGGAAAGCTTAATGCAAGTATATCAAGTGTCATCATTATGTACATGCATGTCTTAATTGTAAGAAATCGCAACCTAAGGCATGATACTGTTTATTATTGTTGTTGCTAGTTTGGTATTCATCTTGGTAATGGCAAGGAAGGCCTAGGCAGCAAGCACCTAGGCAGTCCAAAGTAGCAAAAACAAAGGTGAACCTAAAGAAATTAGTAGGCAAAGACAATATGCAGCAAGCTATAAGCCCACATGCTGATAACATATATTTCAGGTTTGGGCAACTATGTGGCAAAAGGAGGCAACCAATTTTTGTATTGTAGTAAAGACAAAGTAGTTGAATGAAGTAGTGACCAAGGTTATGGTGGAAAGGTTGTTGTGTGTGGCGAAGGAGGGGTTATCTAATGAGAAGCACTTGGCACACAATAGAGGCAAGGGCAATGAAGAAAGAATTTGAACTAGGGGAAGTATACTCAAAGAAACCATCTATAAAAGAGAACATTTCACGGCCCCTGACTTCCTCCATAATTGAATTAGTGAAAGGAATCGAAAATGGGTCTTTGATAGTAATTGCATTAAGGCTTTTGAAATCTGCACATATCCAGATTTGTTCCAACTACTTTTTAAGTGATATAACAATTGAGGATACCCAATCACTAGTTTCTACCTTGAAGATTATTCCTACTTCCAGCATTTTCTGTATTCTTCTTGGACTTTTGTTGCATAATTCTTGTTCATCCTATATGGTCTTTTGTCGTACAAGTTGCACTCCTGGTACCAGGGGAATTCTATGCACATAAATTTCTAGTGGTATTCCTTTTAAGTCCTTATACATCAATGAAAAAATATCTTTATATTCCAAGAAAATTTTGAATGTTGCAACTTTGAGCATAGGGTCCCAATCATCTCCTACCATGATCACCTAGGGGCTACCTTCCCGCAAGTTTAGTTTCCTTGTTGATGGTTCCCACTACTTTATTACCTTATCTTGTTCAAAGTTATGTGTCAATGTATCGCCAATTTTGGCAACTCCTTCCTTGTACTCCTTATACTCTAAGGGAAACATACAACTTGTTGTCACCTAACCATTTTCTTCCTCTTCTCCAATTTCTCCAATTTGTAAAATATTATAATCTTGTTGGAACATTTCATCATCTTCTAGTTGCTAATGAAAAAGCCTGCTTATGGACCTAGTTTCATCTTTTGAACAATGTTGAAGGTCAAGTACTCCATTCATCTCCATGAGACCTCTCTCTTCTTTTGCACATGTTTCCTCTTCGTTCAACTCTAAATCAGAGGAAGCAACTTCCTCACTCACTGCCTAGTTTTTTACATCTGTGATGTATTTTCTTCCTTCATTTTCTATTTACAATGTATTCTTCTTCCAATTTGTTGTACCCAAACCAATTTTTTGCTTCATCAAGGCATTTTGCATTTTAAAGTCTAAACCTTGCTAAATGTTGTAAAACACAGTTTTGGGCAATGTCAAGCATGGAGTTTTTGTCAATAGTTTGTCAGTCAAAGTCAGTTATATTGAACAAAACCTGAAGCAGAGACTCAAAATGAAGATCTTCACGATGGAGGAGCATCTCATGACGACATTTCATATTGCAGACGGTCATTTCAATGATTGAAACAGAGTTTTTAAAGATCAAATCATGGAGATTTCTCAGAGGAAAAGCCCTAAAGCGCAAGTATAGCTCAGGGGCGCCCAGTTTATTGGAGGTTAAGATTCTGGTTAAAATGTTCAAGCATCCAGTCAATCTCTTCAGAACTAGTCTGGCTATCCGTCGAGCTATCCAGCGAGGCATTCCGAGACTCACAGCTCCGGTTATCAGCGACAGAAGATAAAATCCCTAAATTTTAGGAGATGAGAAATTTGTCATTTCCAGGCAAAAGCGCGCCTCTAGCCTGAGGGCGCCCATCTTGAAGCAGGGGTAAATCTTGTCAATTTTGATGCCGGTTGCAGTCAATTTGTTCACAACTAGTCTGCTTATCCGACGAGGTATCAAGCGAAGTCATCCGATTCTCAGAGTTCAGGCGGCAGTCGTCCAAAGATCAGCTTAAAATGGAGTTTTCACGTTTCTGAGCTTCTCCGTTTATGCCCAGTGCAAGTACAAGCCAGGGGCGCTGGCTTAAAGGACCCTCCAGATGCCAGAATTTGCAGACAGAGTCTTCATGACATCAGTAGTATTCTAGCCTAGCTCCGCAACGCATCATTCAGCTTGTCGATCCGACGTTCCTGGTGGTCGTGGTGGAGATTCTACTAAGCACGTAATTTTACGGGCGGACCAACAAATGGTTTTCAGTGCATTTTCATAGTCTTAAGGCGCCTAGCCTTTAGGCCTGTCAAATGAGCTCATTCGCGTTCGAAGTCTTCACGACTATTGGTAATCAATTTATCTTTCCAACGAGCATAGCCGTCAGCCATCAGCATTTGGCAGTCGCTCGTGCGTGCGAGGTCTTTGGTGTCATACTACAAAGTGAGGATGTGCAGAAAATGGCTAAGTCTGGTAGCGGTAAACATAAATAAAATACGCACTGGAGTTTTTGAGGTCTTAGAAGTAGTTTTCTTGCCTCAATACCTCCAAAGACTTCTCTTGTGGGCCCTTCTGGCTGTCCGTTAAAACAGATAGTGCCTGAATTGGGTCATCTCAGCTCCAGATGTCAGAGGTCAAAGTAGGGTACTCGGATGGAAGTTTGATTTTCGTCAAAATAACACCAGTGCAACCTAGAGCCAGGGGCGCTTTTGTTTTTAAGGCCCTTAACCGCGGCTTTTAGTATGCGTGGATCTGACCGTTGGATCGCGAGAATGTCTCAGTCATGCGGTGAAGCCGTCGAATCAGCGGGAGTTCACGTTTACGTAGCTGTTGAAGTGTCCGGATGGCAGTTTGAGGAAAATAGTAAGTCGGAACCGTAAAAGCAATTTGTCGGAATAGCGCCTAATTTTTCAAGGGGTTAGCGATGGATTTTGCATTAGTGTCTCGGCGGAACATTTCTTCCTTGTTCGTGGAAGCTTTTGATGATTATCTCGAATCCCGATCTCGGCATCACCGGTCATCAGGAAATCGATGTCAAAGTTGGCGATCATAGCCAGTCTTTGTCGGCTATTAAATAGAGTTAGTAAAAATGAAGTATCTTGAGCAAATGGGCGCCTATATTGCTCAAGAGATGACTTTTCGGAATCAGTAAAGTCAAACGATGAATCTCATAGCTTCAACCAGTTTGTCAACTGAAGTTCAGAATATGCTTGTCTATAAATAGCATTTTCTATTTTTGGCGCCATTGCATGATAATAATTATTTTATTATTATTTTCAAATATGAACTTCTAGTCAGTGGCAGTCGAACTGAAAGGCAACCAATCAGAGGATTTCTATTCTGGTTAGGGTTTATGAATTCTTGCAGTCACAATTCAATGCGAATTTATTCTTATTTACATGTGGCGCCATCTTCATTATTCTTCACAAGCTTTCAAAGAGAATTCGTATTTCTCAAGAGCAAAATCAATCTTGAATGAAATTCGTATTTTTCTAAGGCAAATTTATATCTTCAAAGGGAAATCGAAGTTTATTATATTCAAAGCAAATTTAAGAATAAATTCGTATTTCTTCAAAGGAGAAGGGCGCACTTCCAAAGCAATTCGCAATTCCTTGATTCTCAAAGGCGTATTTCAAATTCTCAAAGGCGTATTCAATTATCAATAAAATTCGCAATCCTTCAGATCAAAGGCGAATTTTTAAACAATCAAAAGGTGAATCCTCAAATTCAATTATACAAATTCGTATTTTCTTCAAGGAAAATTCGGATTTCATTCATTCAAAAAGGCGCAAATTTCAAGAGGAGCAATTCGTGGTTTTTCAATTCCAAGGCGAATTCTCCAGATCAAAGGCAAAATCTTCATCAATTCACAGAGACGATTTTTCCTAACATATCTTTTTGCAGATTCAAATTCACAATTGTCAGCAATTCAAAGAAATCTTGAGTGATTTTCACAGAAGAAGACATCAAAAAACGTCTTTTGCATCCTTTAAATCTCAGATTTCTCACAAAATACATTGTGCATGTTCCTGAAATTGGCGAATTTAGCAAGTCTCAGTATCTGGATCGTTTTCATATAGTTTCCTCGAGTTAAATTTGTGCGCTTGATTTTTCACGAATTTTAGCTTCAGAACACTCATTCTCGAATTGCTAATTTTCTCAAGTGAAAATCTTTGTACAATCGAGTAGAAGTTGAATTTTCGCAAATCTGACGTTCTGGGTTGTCTTAGAATCCTTTTCTGGACAAAACCCATATCTCCGGATTTTTCGCTGAAAATAATTCTTCGAAAGGCTATTTTTAACTCTCGCAGGCTATTTTTAGCTTTCCAAAATCTTGTCAGAATATAGTCAAGTTCACAGTCAACAGGCAAGTTTTTTAGAATGCAGTTCACTCAGCTCGAATACAGGACCAAAACCGTCCTTACTCATGATTTCCGCAGGTTGGTTGAGACAGATCTTCACAAAGTATTACCAGAAGTAGTATTAGACCCAGTTAAAATAAGAAGTTCAATCATTCAGAATATTGAGCAGTCTGGTTTGCTAGAGGCCGCTTCCATACCTATCTCCGTTCATTGTATTGAATTTGTGATGTCTTGCATTAAGCATTACAATTCTACTACTCGTGAGATAGTGTCAGTTGACGGACGGGTCATTTGCAGTCTCAAACCTTTGGACATCGAAAGGAGTTTTGGCATTCCTCAACACCAGAACAACTTAGTTGTTTCTATGGAGCAGTGTGCGCAGGCATTTGATGCCGATATGGACAAGTGTTAGAAGAAGATGGCAGAAAGATGGTTAAAACAAGCAAAGAACAGATTGCCAAACAATGTGGGTCGCGGTGAATACAAGGATGAGTATGCGATTCTAATCACACTCCTGAATCGTGTCTCAGGTCAAGCACATGCAAATGTTTTCCAGCCTTGGATGTATTACATTATTGGTCGCATCATTTCTGGGCAGGAGCATTATGACTAGGCATCCTTCATCAGCAATATTCTCCACACCGGTTTCTTGATTTGCCCATGAGTTTCATGTGTTCATATCTAAATTAATACTTGATAAGCTTATGAGAATTGATTCAGGGGACTTAACACCGTGGGCATCCTCAGTGTTCAGAAGGTTTATCAGTATTATGATCAGCTTGAGTTCACCAGAGCTGAACGTCATTTCAAGCGTGTTCACGAAGCTTTCTTGACTTATATAGTGAGGAACTTGGACCGGGAATTGCATGTTCGTATCTCGGCAGTTGCTAGGGCAGCGATGGATGGATGGGCGGATTGGTTTATTCAATTCCCAACATACACCTACATCCGAGTTTACGGCTTCACAGGAAATTCAGCTATGCTTCCACGTTATCCTTCGGATAAGACAATCTTTCAGGAATTCCTAAGACAGATGCATGATGTTCATCGTCTTCTTCGCCGCAGGCACAGACCATCTCTCAACTTTCCTTTTCAATTTGGAATGTATTGGTGCAAATCGGCAATTGATAGTAAGATCGCAGGGCAAGAACTTGAGAAATATCATCTTAAGTATCTTGTCGAAGCACGTGCCTATGACCTTTGGTCATTATCACCTGACTAGCCTCATTTGGAGGTATATATCGAGCCTTCTATGGAGGATGCTGGGCAAGTGTGAGATGACTTGAGGTTAGCGAACTTGTGATTCTGACGCTTCTCTCTCTCTCCGCAGTTTCTGTTTTCTTGTCGAGGAAGATGTGGGAGGTTTTATCGAATGATGAGGAGAGTTCTTCCTCGGTTTTTCCCGGTGATGCGATACAGCGGGTGCGGCGTGGGTGAGTGCAGCCCGAGGAATATGCAACGGTCAAGGAGAGGTCAAGTAGAGTCATCCAGAACAGTATACTTTACCTCGACAGCAAGAAGACAAGAAGAGTAAGTGTTCCTAGAGCAGAGCCGCCAGTGGTGGTAAATCCTTCGCTACCTTCTTCATCAAAACCTAACAAGAAAAAGAGTAACCCTCCTAAGAAAGTACAAGCACCAAATAATTCAAAGGCGAAGGCGGCACTCGCATTTTTCACCTGAGCACGGCCAGACTGACCGCTTATCGAGCGGTTTAGAGATCAGCTGAGCCGCCCGGTACTTGAGGTTGACCTCAGAAAGTTCCTACACCGGTTTAGAGCCTTCACGGTCCCAATTCGCCGAATTGGATTTAGACTCTCCACCTCGCTTGATGGAGTCTTCTACACATTCACTCTCAAATCGGTACCTCACGTAAGCTAGTCACGGACCCTTCTAGTAGCATTAGTTGAGATCAATCTTGGATGAAGCTACGACTAGGAAGGAAGAGGAGGCTGACCATCCTATGTTCTTAATCATTCTGATTTTGATGACATTTACCAGGATGCGCCGGACAAAAGAGTCAAGAACATGGTTCATGTAGAGAGAAACACTGACATGGAGATTGTCGTTGAGACTGCCGTACCTCCACAGGGGAAGAACTTGGCTGAATTAGAATCTCAGGATTTTGAGGTTATCACAGTCAACCTTGGTCGCAACACACGCCAGACTCAGGTTGATCTTCTACAAGTTGCTGCGGACAGTGCCAGGGATAGAATACTAAAGGACGGAGAGGATAAGGTAGCCCTCAAGGCTGAAATCAGACAACTTCGTCAGTATATTTCTAGCCTTGTGCATAGACCCGATGCCATTAGTACACTCCCACCGATGCTTGAGCCTCCAGCAGAGCAAAGTCAACTCAATCACTTGGTTGCATATGGCAAGCGTTTGGAGGAATGGAAGGAGGAGTTCGTTGCTAGAGGCCGTACTATGCTTACAGAGTTATATCAGTTGCGGTACAATGCACGTGAGCTCCGTCTTCGTCTTCAGGATGAGGAAAGAGATATGGCAATTAACAAACCCCGGGACGAGATTATGATTGCTCACTTGAGTGTGGCTTATGATACAGTCACGGATGCAGAGGACAGAGAGGCTATCTACTCTTGGAAGACACAATTGGTTTTCAGGGTAAAGATAGAGGACAGTTTAGCATCAGAGTTGGCTGAGAGTAGAGAGCACGTCACTAGTGCACTCCGGTTCGTGAGGACTCTTGTATCTCGCTTACCGTGCCGTTATCAGATCGAGGGTTGTGCCTACGTGGAGCTTACCGATGTTCAGTCAGAGCTCCGGGCACTCATTCATACCATTTTTTGATTGGGAGACCGTGGCTGTAAGATTACTTCATTCTGATCATGTCAGCGTTGTTCGATGAAGCAACAAGGAGTAGGGGCGAACTTCAGTCTTAGATCACAGCTGGTGAGGATATGCTGCACCGACATAGCATTCTTCGACAGAGTCTCATAGCTCCAGATAGTGATACAGTCAACAATCTCGTTGAGGGATTGATTGCTCGAGATCACGATCAGTAAACTTCAGTTCCCACCTCTCAGGATAGACATTACACACACGAGTTGAACTGAGTGTTACCCTTTCCAGTTAACTCGAGGTTGTCATCACATGCATATCTATTCTGAGACTCGCCTTTCACACTTGGAGTTTCTTTTAGGGTTTTTCGTTAACTAATGGTAATCTTCCAGTTAACATGCTTTCAATAAGGACGTGCATGCTCGCACAGTTGTCCACTTTTAGATTAGATGTTTCAGTTAAACTGAGGGTAGTTTCCTAGTTGACTGTATAGTTTACTTAATTAGGGTTTGGCGCATAGCTTGCATGCATTGCGAGAACTGTAGATGACACAAGGTGATTTTAGGGTTCCCTACACCTTGATGTATATAAATAAGAGCTTATGCTCATTTGTAAATAACTTTTGCTTGAGAGAGAAATATATGCTGCGCCTACCTTGCTCTCAATATTACTCTTTTTGGTACTTGTTCATGTGTCTTCACTATTACAATTGATTGTTATGCCACATAGGGTTTCGAAAGATTGTAATGCTGAATTCTTTCCATAGTTTAGATATATCTGTTTGAACATCTTTATCATTGAAGTCAATTGTTATGCCACATAGGGTTCCAAGAAATTGAGATGATAAATCTGTTTTGTGTTAATTTACCATTGTGATCAATCGTTATGCCACATAGGGTTTCGAGAAATTGCAGTGATAAATCTGTTCTGTGAATCTTTATCATTATAATTGAAGGTTATGCCACATAGGGTTTCGTGAGATTGTGGTGATAAAGGCTGTTTGTGAAGACTTTACTTTTTCAATCGAGTGTTATGCCACATAGGGTTCCATAAAATTGTCTTGGTAAAGTCTTAAATCTGTTTTGTGCCTAATAAGCTGGTTTAGATTGAGATGATAGTTGCGCCACCTTGCCCTCAAGTAGAGAATCTAAACCCGTTTATCGTCAGTTAGTCAAACCTTGCTCCGTTTCCTCTCGCTCTGTTTTCTTGAGGAGATTGGATAGATTAAATTTAAGTTGTAGTTAGTAAATCTGCAAAACCAGAGAAAACTCAGCTGCAACGTATAGGTTCTTTCAAGAAAGCCTTGTGCCTCTACAGCTGAAACAAAAAGACAGGACATAGTTTTAGCTTATTTTCCTTTGCAAGTATATTTGTCAAAGCACAACGAGGGAGCTTCCCCTCCATAATTTGAAGAGCACTCATTGCGTAGTGTAAATAGGCTGTTCATAACAACTTCTACTCCAGAGGTGTTAGTTGTTACGCCAACACTTTCATATGATGGGTCTTTGAAACTAGGATCCATAATGGCATTGTCATCAATCATTTCTTGCAACTTTTGTTTACTTAAAAAGGAATATACAACTATTTAAAGCTCAATAAACTAAGTTCATAATCATAGATGATTCATACGAGAATAGCAAAGTAATTCAAGAGAGTTTTCATATGATATAATAGTTGCTTTCTTTATTCATTCAATGCTCTTATACAAAACTAGAATAAGGGAGTAGTTCTAACCGACAGTCCCTTTTCTCAACTACGAAAGAACTAAATAAACTTGTCAACGGTTGCCAAGGAATTCCAACTGTTGGCAACTACCAAAACTAATTCAATTAGTTGATGAGGCATAACCATACCCGCTGACTAACTAAAGTACAACATAACTAATATGTATTTTATGCTATCTACATCAGCCCCCCCCAAAAAGAAAAGTTGTCTTCCAAATGCCAAACATTAGAACAAACAATCATCACTAAGGGGCAGAATTAGGAGACGTCCTTAGAGGCAGTGTAGACACTAAAGGAGTCAAATGCTGGGAGACAATTGCTCATAACTTATAGACTTCCTTTGTTTACTATTTTAGGTGATGTGTAGCCAAAATTTCTTGTTCTTTGGATGTTTTGACCATTTGCATGGCCTCCATTAACTGAGTCTTGGCCTTTTCATTAGCGATTTGGAGTTTTGATATCTCTTGATCTTTCTTATCACTCTTATGTTGTTCCAACTCTGTCAATTGAGCTTGTAGAGATAACCAGGCTTGAAATCTAAGCCTCTAATCTTTTAAGTCCTCTCTTGATTGTTTTGAAATTCTCATGGGTTTGCCAATTTTAGTGCCAATTGTATGCTGGGCTGCCATCTTTGTCTGCAACATGAGGTTGAAGTATTTAAACCAATATGGTGGAACTCACATTGGAATCCATTTGTGTTTCATTTTCGGTAGTTCAGTAGTAGGTCACACTTGAGAAACATATATTTGAACAAACTCATTATGGTAGTCTGTAATGCCCCCCTTTGGGATAATCTTGAATCTTGTCCTAGAATCACAAGCTCAATGTAGTTGGGGCTGTAACTTATCACTTGAATACTTTAAACAAGATAAATCTTGGCTTTAGGTCCTTTGCATGGATATACATATATATAGATATATATTTTATATATACTTATATATACGTGTGTGTATATATATATATATATATATATATATATATATATATATACGTGTGTATATATATATATACGTGTGTATATATATATATATATATATATATATACACCCTCTTATAGTTGTTGATCATTATTTTCTTGATCTTAATCTGCCTGTCAAATCATATTATGTTCCTTTATTTCACATTCCATTCACTACTCATTCTTCCTCCACAATTCTTTCATAAAATCTGCAAATCCAGTCTTCATAATCTGCTCTTCATTTGCTGGTATATTTGTGATATAATCATTTATCTTGCACACACATTAGATCTGCTCTTCTCAAGATTTTGAATAATATTTTCAATCTTCTCCTTCATTCTATGATCTTTTATTCCCTTTTATATCTGCTCTTTATACACTTCCCATCTGCCTGTCTTTATAGATTCTAGAGGATCTGTAGTCTATATTTTCTCTCTTGTTTCCCATTCTATTCTCTATTTCCTTATTCACTTCTATACATATCACATTCTTTCTCTTTTTATATCTTCACATTCAAATGAGAAGATGTATCTTTTTGAAAAGAGACATTCATTAGAAGAGACACAACCTTTTGAAATGATTTCTGCCTTTTGAAAACTAATTCCAAACCTTTCTAATTTCTATTTTATTGTTCTCTACACACTATTGATAGATCTCCTTTTTACATCTTCATTCCTTTACTCTTCTATCTTCTTAAAATCTGATGTGTATTTAATATATCCTTTTTTTTCCCCACATCCCACAAACTTATTTTATATCCTTATACCTCCATGAAGAGAGGCATCTTTGAATAGAGATAACCTCACAAATGGACATGACCTTTAGTTAAACATTCCTTAAAGATAATTGCTGCTTTTCATAAAGGTATTTTGCTTCCTTTTTCTATTTGTCTTAATTTATAATTATAATTGGTTTTTGTACATATTCCAATGCTTACTTGTTTGATAAATAGTTTTATTAAATTTACTTTATTATTTAAATTGTTAATATTTATACTTTAATATTATAATATTATTTATTGTAATTATTTATATAAATATTTAGGACGTTATTTAATGTTTATACTATATTATAATTATAATATTATCTAAGATAATTATAATTATAATAGTAATATTTAAATTGAGATCACTTATATTTACATTTTGATATTTATTTGATTTTATTATTCGTATTTCTGTATTATTTTGGTGTTATGATTTTGGGGACATGACAGTCCTCCCCTCCCAAATTTGCTTGTCCTCAAGCAAAACATCTTAGTTTCTTCTAGGATCTCTTCTTCTAATTTGTCACCAACAGTACCCAAGTTAGTCATGTTTATATATATAATTTAATGTTCTATAATGATTACTCTATTTGAATGCAAATATATGAATATATTAAATGTATACTTATCTTGGATATTCTTTTGTGATGGGGACATCACATAGTCTTCTTCCACAAATTGCTGAATGCGCTTGATTTCTTATAAGACTAAGGGAGAATGAGTGTTGTCTAACCTTTGGGCAATATTAGCTACCTCACACATAATATGTGCCATTGGTTCTAGACCTTGAATTAACTACTGAATAGTACATAATGGATTATTAGGATTTGGCTTTGAGAGCTAAATGGAAATTTCTTTTTCTTCCTCGCTTTGCTTTGGGCTATGTGGCTCTACTAGCCCAAGTGATACATTGTCATCATGCAATTGTTGAGGACTTCCTTTTGGCTGAAGAATAGGGAGTGATTGATTATTTTGTTTTGATTGTTGCTCTTTTTCATGTGTAGGGATCAAAGAATAATACTTTGTGACATCAATGGGAGCCCCCAATAAGTTCAAATACTTGTCTATATGTTTTGAGGCTTATTTGGATAGTTCTCTAGTGGTGTGGTCATAAAAGTGGGTTCTTCAGGTGTGGTAATGGAAGAAGTTCTAGTTATTTCTATGATCTCAATCTCTTCATCCCCTTAAGTGTTGCCTTCTTTTGTGGGTCCTTTAGAAGATAATTCAACTTGTGCACCTGTTTTCTTTCTTGCATTGTTATTGTTGGTTTCAAATTTCTTTCCTTTCCCTTCCATTATCTATAAATCAAGGACTTCCATCTAAAGAGAAAGGGCCAAGTATGATCATATTTTGTATCAGGATAAAATGTGCAGGCTACCAATGATGGTGTTTGTGTATAACTACATCCAAGAATAGTGCAATTGCATGTTGTGTCATGTAGAAACCTTTATGCTTCATGGATAGGAACTCCTGTATTCTTACTCAGAGTAGTTCAAAAAGTTGTAGATCTCTCCCTTGCTAAGCCCAACCATGTGTTAAGTTGTCTAAACTGCAATGTCTAAAGTTCATGTAGCTCCCATTAACCTACTTTTGATAAGATCCAAAATGTATTTTCACTCATCATTGGCTAGATAATCATTTTGGAGACCTCTATTCCCTTTACTCCAAATGTTTACTTGTTCTTTACTTGTTAGGTTGTCCTTGCATAACATATGAATAGCTACTTCATTTTGGCCCTAGTTGACATGACTTGTGGGTTTTAACATTGAGATTCCCAAATATGGGATCCCAAATAATCGACAAAAATTGACAAGAGTGTACGTGATACTAACTACTTAATCCATGTATTGCATTACGAATTTTTGTTCTTTGTCATAATTAGTTACCATGCTCATCAAGTATGGTTCAAACTCATTGAAATTAAAGTAAGGGACTTGTATCATTTTTCTACATGAGCTGAAGTCAATACAACTTTGAGTGGATGGTCTTTTGGATTTCTTGCCACCATAATTGGCATTCCATAGTTGTAGGACTCTCCTAGGTGAGAGATTCTACCATATTAGTTCCTTTCATTTGTGGTTCTTGTTGTTTCCTCTTTCCCTTTGTCCCTTTTGCACATGATTTCCCTGGTGTGCCACCCACTTTCATTTTCAAGGACTGTCTATGGTTGTTTTAATTTTTTTTTGGTTTATGTGCAGAAGAGTTACCTGTTAATTCACTCTCTAAAATTACTTTCTTTCCTTTCACAACCATGATGACCACTTGTCCTTGCATTAGTTGGGTGATAAGTTTTGACAATTCTTGGTAGCATATATACAATGAATATGATGGTAACTCTTGGAAATAAATAATGACACTCTTGGTAGTTATTTGAATGGACTTACAATTCTTCATGGGTATGTCGTACTTCTGTAGTGGACTACAAAAGATGTATGCTTGAGAATTGTTGTTGTACTATGCAATAATTAAAAATTACTAACCTCTTGGTTCTTACAGTAAATTGGAATTGATAAGTTGTATGGTCAATGACAGAGGAAGCAATTTTGATTGTATGGTCATTGTTGGCTGGGGAGCCATATGGAAGAAAGGTGAAGTGGAGCGACAATTGGTCTACTTGAATGGTAAGTCTGATGGTGTACAACAAAAGCTTAGATTGTACAATGAAAATTAAATGCTATAAGTTTTGGTTTCATATGGTAATAGGAAATTTTAGGTATATAGTAGTAAGAGGTACATTGATGGCAGTAGGTTGTATGGCTAAAATAGATGTACTCCATATGGTAGAGACATTGATTTGCCAAACCTCATACTGTATGACAATATGGAGGATGGTTGTACAAAAGTTATTGATTGAAGGTGTATGGTGATAGAGATGGGGGAGTGTACAGTAGTAGCAAGAAGTTGAGAAAATAAGTTGTACAATGGTCAATTGTACAATAGGCCATACGGTGGATGGAAAAAGGAAAATAAAGGCTATATGGTGAACAATATAAGTTCATACCACTTCAAATGTATGACAATATGGGGTCATACGACGAAAATAGTAGTATATTGTGCGATGATAGATGGGAAGTGTATGGAAGGAATGTCAAAGCTAAATTGTACGACACAACTAGAAGGGATAGACTATGTGGGAGTAGAAGGGATAGTTCATACAATACCAAATGATTATTCATTAGTAATTAATGAAACCAAGGTGTATGACATAGTCGGATTAAATCGTATGAATAATAATTGCAAGAATTCTATGGGGTTCAGTGATTGAGGGTCATGTAGTTAGGATATCTAGTTTCCTCTTTTATTTTTTTATTTTATCTTTGTCTTTTTGTGCCCTTTCCAATATTTTTCTTTTTGCTTTATTTTTTAATACGTCCTCCCTATTTAATGTTTTTCGTTCCCTTCTATTCTTTTTTGTTTCCTTTAAAATTCAACTTAATTTCTAATTTTATCTTCATTTCATGTCAACTCATGTAGCATGCATATGGTCCTTTATAACACTCATTAGTGCAACATGCATTTGTGTACTCCAATTTAATTTTTTTTCGACACTATTGAGTCATACTTGGTTGTTTTTGCTATATTTCGATGTTCACCAAGAATCTATTAAATGTGTCCGTTTTGGTTGTTGGTACTAGGTTAGTACTTACTCTCACGTGGATGGATTTGTTAGGGAATTATGTACAATTCACCGAACTCTTGATGATTGTGGTGCAAAATGAAATCTTACTCTAGCCTCTTGGATTGCTTGGACATATCTCAATTGTTTCACTAGGAGTGAACATGCAATGATAAAAATGGGAAAAGAGCTAGAGTACTTTCTTCTTTTGGAAGTGGGAATGGATATTTGTCAAGGAAATTTTGATCTTCTTTTGTAAGTTCAGATGATTCTTCAAAGCTTACATTTCCGGAAGGTTGATCGAAGTTAACATCTCCCTTAGGGATGTTAAAGTAAACATACCTAGAATGTAGGTCAACATTTAGTGAGTGCACACACTAGTTGCTATATATTCTAATTAATCTTGCAAGTGGAATGGACAAATTTTTAGTTAATTGTGGATTTGTACTTTGTAATGCACTTCCACCCATCTCTTTATCATTGTTCATAATCTTCTCGCTCAATTCTTCTTTTTTAGTATCCTCCTAGTAGTCTACCATATTTACTGCTGCTTGGCCCTCTTGCCTTAATTTATAAATTTCTAATTTAGAACCATTTATTGCATCTTATAACTTGGTCCCACTTAAACTCTCTAGCCTTATTGATCCATTTACTAATATTTCTCTTATTTTGAATGGTCTTAACCACATGACTTTAAAATTACTTGGTTTGATCTCATTATGGCCATTATACTTTAGTACCAATTGTCGAGGCTTGAAGTTTATTCTTTAGAGCTATTTTTGTGAATGGTCTTTGAGCCATGGAGAATCGATTAGGAAACAATGAGAGTCTCAAAGAAAGAATTCTTCACTTGAACAAATTAGATGAAACATTGGGATTGGAAATGTATCCTTAATAGTCATTGCATTGAGGCTTAAAAAATCTACATATTTTGATTTGCTCGGATTCCTTCAATGAAATCACTATCATTGACACCTAGTCACTTGTTTCCATTTCGAATATGATTCCCACTTATAACATTTTCCTTATTTTCTCTTGAACTTTTGTTGCATAGTTTTGATTCATCCTTGAACAATGGTGAAAAATGAGTGGGAGATGTACCACTATTTTCCCTATTGTCACTCAAATATTTCCTAGGATCCCAAATTGGATTGACTATCAACCCAAAGGGTGAGTCAATTCTCAACAAGAAAGACTTAGGAGGGGGTTCTTTAAGCTTAAAAGGGTTCACCACCAAGCAAAAGCTTGGAAAAGACACTTTAACATTCAACTCACAAAACCTAGTAATGCAAGCCAAATAAAGAGTGCAAATGATGAAATTATGCAACAAGAAGTTAGGGTATGTGTACCTGGGAAGTTTGGAAATGTGATGAGGATTCTGGAAATGCAAAAAGTCTGTTAAAATATGCTAGGGAGGACTAAGACGCCCTTACTGTCTTATTAGCCCCCTTGCTGCTTTTCGGGGGAAATGTAGAATCTTTGGATGTCGGAACAGGATCTGAAAGAATCTCTGCAAAATTCCACTTGGAGGACTAAGATGCCCTTGCTACCGCCCTAGTCCCGATCTGAATTTTTGGAATCTCCGAAAGTGATCCTGAGGCTCAATGTCTACACTTTCTTCTTCTTTGACCTCAGGTTCTAAAACTTCCGGATCTGGCTTGTAGGTGAGTTTCTGTGAAGATGACAACTTTGCAATGCAACTTTGCAACTTTGCAACTTTGCACTACAAATGATCTTCAAGTCTTCAACTTAAATTTGCAAACACAAACATGCAAGAGAGGAAAGACTTGTTGATTGTTAGTAAATGGGGGTTTGCCTTGGTCAAACCCCTTGTTGGTAATTAAACCTTGAAATGAAATAGAATAATGAAGGGAAATGATGAATGAACAACATGCAATGTTACAACTCACCAAACCCTTGTTGTGAAATCTACAAACTTGTGTGAAATGGCTAGCTTGAATGTAGATCTTGAAATGCTTGAATGCTTGATAGATCTTGACTTGAATTGCTTGCTTGAATCAAAACCCTACATCACAAATGTTAGCTCAAAAACACACATAATGCAAGAATATCCTTGATATGATGCTTGAATCTCAATGATGGCTCCAAATACTTGATGAATTGCTCTTGAATGCTCAAATACTTGAATGCTTGGATGTTGGGATATGAGAAATGAATGAAAGGAACCTTGTATTTATACTTATCCATGCTTAATATCTCAAAATTACACCACAACAAGCCAACATATGAAATCATTAATTAAAGGAGGTTAAATCCTGCTAAGATTTGAAATTGAATCCAAAAAATACCCTAAGGGGGACTAAGATGCCCTAGGTGGCGTCTTAGTCCCGAGGCATGAAAATTGGAGCACAGACTCCAAAAAGGGGCCTCTTTAAGGCACATTTGAAATCAAGGTCCCAAGACCTTTGGAGGACAAAGACGCCCTAGGTGGCATCTTAGTCTCGACCCAAAAATCAGGGACACTCAGTCAGAATCATTAAATTATCATTTACCCTTTGAAGTTTGTCGGGATTAGCCATAAAAATATATAATTCATTAGGCTTGTGGATGCAAAAGAGGACCAATTAAGACATAAATAGGGATAAACAAAGCAAGGCGGGCCCAAACAAGTGTGAAAATGCAAGGGTATGCATTTTCCTACACTACAATCCTATAGGGTCTTTTTTTTACCAGCTATCTCTAGGTACTAAAGGAATTCTATGGACACACAATTCTGGTGGTACACCTTTTAGGTCTTTGTATGTCCATGAGAAGATGTCCTTATACTCCAAAAGAATCCTACATGTTGTAGGCTTTAGCACAGGATTCCAATTGTCACCGACCATTATGATTTCTAAACTGTTTTTTTCGTCCAAGTTCACTTCCATGGTTGTAGGTTCTATATATTTTATGTCCTTGTTCAAATTTGTATGTAGGTTTGTCATCTAGCTTTGCATTCCTTACTTTGTATTTCCCATACTCAGGTGGAAATGTATGACTTACTAGTGTCAACAGTCCTCTTGCACATTTTCTTTACCTTTCTCGTCCTACCCAATTTCCACAATTTCTATCATATTGCATTCTGGCTGAAATAACTTGCAATCTTCCAATTGTTTGTGGGATAATCTATTGAGAGACTCATTTTGTCTTCAGAGTAAGGTTGTAGATCCATAATTCCCTTGTCACCTGGCTCCATAGGTTCCTTTTCTTCCTCCATCTATGTTTCTCTTGAGTCCAAGTTTGAATCCAATGAAGCTGCTTCCTTGCTCCTCGCCTGATTTCTCAAATCTATTACATACTTTTCCCCTTGTTTCGATGGACATGGTGTTCCTTTTCTAGTTATGGTTGACTTTGGCTGCTATCAGCCATCCTTGACCTAATAATGCATCATAGGCCTTTTTGTGTAGGGAAATAACTAGAAAATTCAAGAGAAACGGTTGAGTTCCTATTAATATCTCTTGGGCCATTAGGACTTGTAACACCTTAATTACTTGTTGATCAACTCCCACCAATTGGAAGGTTGGTGGCCAAATGGTAGGTTTACCAAGGCTCTTCTAGGTGTCTTTAGGGAGTATGTTCACTCTCGTTCTTCCATCAATGATTGTGTTTGTTAGATTCTGTAATGTCCCCTTTCCAGTGAAAGCACTAAACCTGAACCCTGTGTTTAAATAGTTTCTCAAAGAGACATTAGAGATCAATAGATTTAAAGGATAATACCTATTAAGATCAAAATTGATATAAATATGTCATTCTTCCTTACTGATATATCCATGAACTCTAAAAACCCGAAATATCTCCTATTCTTTATAATCCCTCTTTTAATATATCTTAAGTGCAATTCTTTACCCAAAACATATATATGCATATTGGGTATACGTGATAGTCCTAATCATTGTCAACTCCTCCCCTATTTATTGAATACTCCTTTATTTTCATTTAGTTGTCTTGACCGACTTAGACACATTCCCTACTCACCAAGTATTGAGAATAAAGTTACCTATCTTTTGTATCGACCTGCTAATGAGGCTCATTCTTGATTCCATCAGTCTGATCCTTTTTTATCCTCTTAGTGATGATTTTTCCCTCCAGCGGCGATGATATGATTTCTCCTCTATTTGATGCAAGCTCCATCACACCCTACTTGAGAATGAGTCAGTAAGCCTTTGCTTGACTCTTGTACATTACCAGAACACACAACTAACTGATCTCCCTGGATGGATACTCTTCCTTAACACACTCATGACCTTTTCGAATTAGAGGCTGGACGGGTAATGCACTTTCAACGGTCGTCAGGGAATGTTTTGTGTATATAATAAGGAGCTCCATGAGACCTCGTAAGTTTAGTGTTATCCACATATAGCGGCTTCACTAGCCGTCATGCCGTCTTTCTGAAGGACATTGCTTTATTATTAGGAGCAAATACTATGCATTCCATTCTTGAGTTAGCGTATAAAGTAATTCCCGAGAGCAGCTCTGCCGATGTCAACCAAGATCTATATTTGAGCCAAACAATCCCATCGCTCTCCATCATGCGATGCCTTTCCTTCCATCGTCTGACTTCACCTACTCATATTTGCGCTGATGTTTTCTCTAGAATGTCTTTTTGTGTCTTCCTTTCTAGCAACACTCGTTGGCACATAAATTGGAATATCCGTATACTTCTGAGAGGGCGTCAATTAAAGGAGTCCATGGATTAGCGCCAGCCAAGGATTTGGCACTCCATGATGATACCTCCTCCTTGTCCTTCTTTCTCTTTTTATTCCCTCCTTATAGCTGGTATGGGCGTGACCTCTCAAGTGTCGCTTCTTTTGCTGGAACCGATGCCACAATGATTTGCTTGTGGCTTCTTTTCTATTTTCTTTATCATTAGTACCTTAATTATTTTATACTCTCTTTTGACCCAACTCTTACAAGCTTGACGGGGATTTGTTTGCTTTTATATTTTATTTTATACGTTACTTTCTTTTTGGCTTACATTGGTTAGCATAAAAGACATATTTAAAGTATATGTTAGTTTATTTATTATTTATGATCCCTTTGGGTAGTTTCGCATAAAGGTTAGCGAATTTGATAATATATTTATTTATCTATAGGGTATTCTAATAACTAAATATCTTATACTTATATTTTAGTATTTATAATATTATATTTTAAGTATTTGATAATTCTCATATTTATCATTAATATTATATTTATAATTATAATATTACCAACGGTTATTATAATTATATTTAAATTGTAATTACTCATATTTGGAATTTAGCAATTGTTATTTATTTATGTCTTTAGACGCTGAATAGTTTAGTGATACCATTTCGGGGGGGACATGACAAATTCTTCGTGAAAATTTCCATATGCACTACAACATGTTTCTTTGCTACATTAGTTGTCATTAGCATAGGGTCTATCACTCAATTGCCGTGTAATGGAGGTTCTACTATTAAATATTAGCCCTTCTCTTGATTTATTCTTCCTTCTCTTTGGCTATTGTCTATTGTGGTAGTGTTTATAGTCATCAATTGTGGAACGCTCTATAAGAGGTTTGCCATTTTGATTGGTAGTAGTTTGTAATATTTTCCTTGCAATATTTTCACTTGACTCGAGTCTCATGGAAGTACTTGCATTTCTATTAGAGCATTGTTGTTCTCTTGTCATAGCTTGTTCCACTTTTGCTCTCGATTCTCAAAGTCTTTCTTTCTCTGTATGCAGGTTCAGATATATTGCCTTTTTGGTTTGTGCTTATGTGACGGCTAGAACTTCTATATTTTGTTGCTCTACATCAAACATGTTGATGTTGGCTGTTTTCTTTGGGCAGTTTGTTTTGGTAGTTTCTAGCAAAATGTCCCCATTTATTGCATTCTTGTGATGAACCACACTCTGGTGATCCACTGTGCTACCACTTTGCTACCACTGTAGTGATATGCTCTGATACCACTGTGATGACCCGAACTCGCTGCTGCGATGATTTTTGCTTGGTTTTAGGTCTGATTTTGGTTTGTATTTTTGCTTTCCTTGTTTTTTGTGTTTTTGTGGTTTGATGCCGATGATTCAATGATTTACTTACAACCATATGCATATAAAGAACTCATATAAACTAAACTTCAAATATAAACTAAGAAGAGACTCAATAAGATTGCTAAAGGCTTTCTTCATTACATGATAGAGTGCTTACATTGCATAACTTCCATACCTTTCGAAATAAGAGACGATTTACAACCCTAGATTAACTTGCAGCCAAAATAACACTGTGAACAGTGTTTTCTACAGTACCCGCGCCCAACAAAATGCACATAAAAACTTACAACTTTCTCCCACCGAATGTTTGAAGAAATAGCTTCTAATACTAAGGGCGCCCCGTAGGGAAAGAAAGCAGCCACAAAGATGAGGCGTTTTCCTTGCTTGAAGAAGATGGAACCCTCTCACAAGGACGGCTGGCTGTAAGTGAACAATCAGCTTCAACAACTGGCATAAAACTCGAACAAATCCTTCCCAAAGGCGAATGAAGCCTCCAACAACAATTATCCTTCCAATAGATGGCTTCCAGCAACTTGTTATGAGCAATTTCAAGCTCAAATGCAGCAACAAGAAAATAACCAGCACTTTAGGGTGATCTTTCGCACCTTCAAGATGCCAAAATTATAACTACAAGCCCCAAACCAGGTTTACCCACTGCTGAAATTGAGAAACCCTAGTTTCTCTCTTCCACAAACTCCACACTTCAAACTTCATTCAACAAAATAACTCATAGCATGAAGAGGTCGAACTTTCTCTTGCTCTTTTATAATTTCACTTTGAAAACACTATTCATTAAAATGGCGTTATTCACTTAAGTTATGTCTTTTTTCACTTTATCTGTGAATAGTAACTGAAAAATATAAAGTGACCCCCTTTAACTAATAGACACATGGTCCCTAAGCCTGAGTAAGAGAAATTAATGGTGAAGATCAATATTTTAAGCTCCAATAACATGCCAAACGCGCAAATTCACCACGTCACCAAGCTCCATATACTAATACTGCATTTTACCGACCAAGTGCCCATTCAAGAGACCCTTTATCCACAACTATTAGCCTACGAGGATCGACATAATAGGCTAATCCACCAACCCTGATGCTCGCGCAAGAATGGGGACATTACAATCCGCCCTCTCTGAAATTGCTTGTCCCCAAGCAATCATTACTGCGAAGAAACCTCACTCCTTGGAAGGCCCGAAAGAAGAACTGTGAAACGTCCCATGCATCGCTAACTAACTCCTGAAGTGCCAACATAAACACAACGGCGCAAAATATCCCTGGATCCCGAACCCAGAATGGAAGTCTGCCATGTCCAATAACCTCTGACTTCCGCTGCGCAAATCTGATCACAACTTCACCATGCTGAAAATGGTGAAGCAACCTGTCGAAACCCAACCCGACTGCAGTGCCAGAACGGTCACCACCCGGATCCCAATACAACTTGAAGTCACATCCATCTGTCATGAAGAGATAAAAATATCTAGAAACTTCCACAACACAATATCTCTCTATACCCTCACCAAAACACCCACGAAAGTGATAGCTAATCAACCCATCATGTCCACTGACACTGTAATCACCTTGTAACCATGTATCCGTGTGAAATCCCTGTGACATTAAAGTAACAAACCCTGTCGGATACCTATCAACATGATGGATAATTGACTGTTGTCCCTGCCAGTAATCCCCCGCAAGCAACTGAATCGGGTACTGGCAGCCTTTAGTCCCATCTTCTGAAGATGGCAACTCTGGACACAATAAAGAGTTACTCCCTTTGACTGCACCAAGAGAATCACCTTGCGCCCAAGAACCGTGCATCGAATATGAATCATGTACAGGTGGATCAAAGGAAAAACTATAAGCACTTCTCACTGTGTACACTCTATTAAACTCCTCTGTGAGCCCTGTTTGGAATCATAATGCACGAGGACGATCCAAAACACTGCGACTGTCACTCAACCTGGAACTAGTATCAGGAGTATGATCGGCTTCTAGCTCGAAGAGTGGATTTTCAAAGATCAAACCACCATCAACCTCAAATAAAGGATTATTAACGAACTGTGCAATCCCTCCATGCTGATCTGGATCATCCATCTCTCAGTCCCTGGGACAATACACTGAATTGTACTATGAAATTGGCTCATCAAGTTGCCAATCACAATCAACTGTGTGGGATGAAATGACGGATTTGCTCCCAGGAGAGGGAAACAAATCGACATAAGTACCAATCTCCTAACTAGATGTTGCTCTGCATATCTCGTGTGAAGTGGATGGAGTAGTGTCATGAGTTGACACATAACTCTCTGGTGAGTCAGCTACCATGTCACAAGAGCTATCGATAATTTGTTCTGCAACGCCTATCATGGGACTAAACTCAGGGGAACTAGGTGCAACACATGGTCCTTCGCAACTCTCAACCAAGGCTCTCATCCCATTTGTAACAACTGCACCTGAAACCGTGATGGATGCAGTATCCACATCCTCAACCTGCTCACAACCACAATCCATGGACATGTCTTCTTCACCAATTGCTGCCATGGAAACTTGAACTGTATCGGAAGCTGGTGAAGACTGTGCCAAACTTGAGACCACGGTAAGCTCCTCCAACCGTGAGTGTGACTCCTGAAGGGCCAACTGAGCACTCTCCAATGAATCCATAGTCACCTCGAGCTCATGAGTGAGCTCGTCAACCTCCTCTTTCCCCTTTAGTGCATCGTAGCAAGTGCACCCCCACTCGAGAAGATAATCCCTATCAGCTAGTAACTGTAAGTAATTTTGTTTCATTATCCTAATGGCTTCTAGTAGGGCATGGAATTTTGCAAGGGAAAGGCTACTATCACCATGCTCATCTGACATAGGAGTACCCCAACCATACATAGCTAACATCTGTCGAGCAACATCAAAATGCTCTAATGCTGTAGCAATCATGTTATCATTGACCTTAAGTTGCCCAACCAAATGATGATAGCCCTATGACTCATCATTTCCACCCATGTCCGCACTATAGTAAGAGGCTGAATCCTTATCACTCTTGTCATGAGTAGTAGCATTGTGTGTGCTATCAGTGTCGCCCACAATATCAACAAGGGTACTGCTGCTATGTACTTCATAGGATGGCTCAACACATTTTGTAGAGGCTGCTGTTTTGGCAGTAGCTTCGCACACTTCTTCTTCCAAAGCAATTGCATATCCCCCTGACTCGCGATCCTGGGATTCATTTCCCTCGAATAATTTTTCTGATTGGTTTCCTACGGTCTGATATGAAAAATCAAACTCACTCTGGCATGAATCGTCATCATAAATTGTATAATTAGTACCCAAATCTCGAGTACCCACCTGTGACAACTCTGTAGAAACATCAATCCTCGGTGTAATCACCTTCCTCTCATGCTCATGCCAAGTTTCATCACTGCTTTCATGAAAATCAAGGTTGTTATCAGTGCTGGTAGCAACTTCTTGAATGCTGTGAATATCATTCAAGATTCTCTCAACACTGATCCTAACTCCACCATACCAGAAGTGGTGAAGCAATACACTGGGACCCATCCAAACAGCCGTGCTAACTTTGTCTCCACCTAGATCCCAATATAAACCAAACTCATGTCCATCCATCATGAGGAGGTAAGGATAACTGGAAGCATCAGCTACGTAACATCTCTCCATAACCTCCGCTAAACTCTCATGGATGTGATATCCACCTGTGCCATCAAGCCTGCTAACATTATAATCCTTCTGTAACCCTGTGTCCACCAGTAGTCTCTGAAACAAAGAAGCAACAAACTTGGTTGGGTACACATCAGCTTGATGGTAGACTAAAAACTGATCCTGCAAGCACTCACCCGCCAACAACTGAGTCGGGTATTTGCAACCACTAGTTCCGTCTACTGAAGATGGTAACTCTCCATCCAAAAAGGGATGGTATACGTCCTGAACCAATCCACACTGACGCGTCAACAAATCCTCTGTATGTGGACTAGAAGAGAAGTGTTGAGCACTCACAATGCTCGCCTCAGTAAACTCCACTGCGGACTCTGTCTGAAATCTCGATCCACAATCAATGCTCATCTCAGGACTCGGGACAAGGGGGTGATCAACATCTATCTCGAAGAGCGGATTATCATATGACCAAGAAGCATCTATCTCGAACAATGGATGGTCGATCATCTCGCACTCCATCTCTTGATCCGCCTCTTGCTTTCCACCCAAATCTGCACTATAGTACGAGGTTGAGTCAACCTCATTCTCATCATGATCAACATCATCATGTATGCTATCATCAACACACACATCATCATCTAAGGCACTGCTGCTATATGTCTCATAGGATGTCTCAAAAGACGATGTAGAGTCCACTCGTGTTAATGCTTGATCAATCTTATCATCCTTCTCCGCCAAAGGATCTTGTAAATCTTCCAACCCCAAATGCCTTTGTTATGATTTTTCTTCATGTGTATATCCCTCAACATGTCCATCCTGCAACCTTTCGACATCTTGTTTAGGCCCATCACCCTTGTGTTCTAACTCTTCTTCATCTTTCAAAGGACTCAAGTACCTTTCCTCTCCAACTGCCTTAGAAATTCCAATTCTATCATCAACAAGTAGATCTTCTAAGGTCTGATTTTTGCTCACCAAGGGATCTGCTGAATGTTGGTCAGCTTTTTTAGGCTCTGAATCCTCATAGGGAGCCCACATTATTCTATGGGCCTTGCCCTTAGGTCTCAAAGGACAATCATGGTTTAAATCGTACGGCTCTCTGCAATAGGAACACAACTTCTTTCTGTTTTGTGATGTTAGACCTTTGCTAGAACTTGAAGTCATATACCGAGATAAACTGCTTCTAGTTGCGGGGTCTCTAAGCAATTTACTTATTTCTTCCAACTTCTTTAAGCTTTGTTAAAAAATTTTCATGTTCTTGTCCCACTGCTTCTAGGAAGTGGCCATGTTCAATTGAAACCTCCGAACTGCAATTGAAACCTACCCAACAGGTTGGCAGGAAACCGCTCTGATACCACTGTGATGAACCACACTCCGGTGATCCACTATGCTACCACTCTGCTACCACTGTAGTGATATGCTCTGATACCACTGTGATGACCCGAACTCGCTGCTGCGATGATTTTTGCTTGGTTTTAGGTCTGATTTTGGTTTGTATTTTTGCTTTCCCTGTTTTTTGTGTTTTTGTGGTTTGATGCCGATGATTCAATGATTTACTTACAACCATATGCATATAAAGAACTCATATAAACTAAATTTCAAATATAAACTAAGAAGAGACTCAATAAGATTGCTAAAGGCTTTCTTCATTACATGATAGAGTGCTTACATTGCATAACTTCCATACCTTTCAAAATAAGAGACGATTTACAACCCTAGATTAACTTGCAGCCAAAATAACACTGTGAACAGTGTTTGCTACAGTACCTGCGCCCAACAAAATGCACATAAAAACTTACAACTTTCTCCCACCGAATGTTTGAAGAAATAGCTTCTAATACTAAGGGCGCCCCCTTAGGGAAAGAAAGCAGCCACAAAGATGAGGCGTTTTCCTTGCTTGAAGAAGATGGGAACCCTCTCACAAGGACGACTGGCTGTAAGTGAACAATCAGCTTCAACAATTGGCATAAAACTCGAACAAATCCTTCCCAAAGGCGAATGAAACCTCCAACAACAATTATCCTTCCAATAGATGGCGTCCAACAACTTGTTATGAGCAATTTCAAGCTCAAATGCAGCAACAAGAAAATAACCAGCACTTTAGGGTGGTCTTTCACACCTTCAAGATGCCAAAATTATAACTACAAGCCCCAAACCAGGCTTACCCACTGCTGAAATTGAGAAACCCTAGTTTCTCTCTTCCACAAACTCCACACTTCAAACTTCATTCAACAAAATAACTCATAGCATGAAGAGGTCGAACTTTCTCTTGCTCTTTTATAATTTCACTTTGAAAACACTATTCATTAAAATGGCACTATTCACTTAAGTTATGTCTTTTTTCACTTTATCAGTGAATAGTAACTGAAAAATATAAAGTGACCCCCTTTAACTAATAGACACATGGTCCCTAAGCCTGAGTAAGAGAAATAAATGGTGAAGATCAATATTTTAAGCTCCAATAACATGCCAAACGCGCAAATTCACCATGTCACCAAGCTCCATATACTAATACTGCATTTTACCAACCAAGTGCCCATTCAAGAGACCCTTTATCCAGAACTATTAGCCTACGAGGATTGACATAATAGGCTAATCCACCAACCCTAATGCTCGCGCAAGAATGGGGACATTACAATTCTCAACATTGTATAACATGGTTTCTTTTAGAGTTGTCCTGTATTCGAATCCTACTCCCACCACTATTATTGTTAGTATTAAATCTATTACTGTTACCTCTTCTGTTCTGGTATCCCCCTAGGAATGCATTGTTATGTTGTTGCTTTGGTGGTGTACTAGGTGGCATGGACTGCTTGCCTTGTGTGAAGAGTACTTGTATACTCTTGTTTTTCAAATTATGTGGGCATTCTTTGATTGACCCAAAACTTCGCAAATATCAAAAAATAATTTCTTGGGACAATTTCTTTTGATGTGTCTTTCAACTTTGCATTTTGTGCACTCTTCCTTGGTTTCTTTGGTTTCTTTTTTTGGTATTAATTCTTCACCATTTGCATCATATCTTTTCTGAAGGCTTGTAGATTCCAAATTTATTCTTGTTGTTGTCATCCGAACTTTCATCTTCCTTTGATTTTCTTCATAGGAGGATATTTTGTCTTCACTCTCTATGTCCATTGCCCAATTATAGGCTTCTACATAGGAAGAGGGTGTTACTGCCTTCATCTTTTTCCGTGGTGAAGGAACTAGACTGTCAATGAACCATCTCTTCTTGACATTGTTGATCGGTTCCTTTTCTAATTTTATTGGGAACTCTTTCAGCCTACAATTAAAGGCTCTAACATTCTTGTGTTTTCCTTGCTTTGTGTTAGAAATCTCTGCTACAATTTCATTATCATCTTGTAGTAGTTTGAATTCCTCTTCAAAAGCTTTCTTCAATCTTTTCTACGTAGTTTGGAAATCGGTTCAATCTCTATGTACCAATTAATTGCTACACTTCTTAAGGTGGCTAGGAAGAATCATAGCTAGTATGCTATGTCATCTTGGTAATTTGTTCCCCATATTGTTAACAGGTCTTGCAATGCCTCATTGGGTTCTCCAATCCATTATTAGTAAATTTGGGCAGCATTTGCCTCTCAATGCTTGGGCTTGATGGTGGAGTCACCATAGTTTTCTTCTAATGCAACCTTAGTGCTCAGAACTATTGATGCGTGTTTTATGACTCACCAAGCACTCTAGAATAAAGAATCCAAAGACACTCTATCCTCTCTTGAAAAACTGCCTCGTATGCTAAGATTGCCAAAAAGATCATACAACAATTCCAATGTTTCGTAAGTTGGGTGTGGATAAGCTTTGTGGATGATGTGATTTTGCCAGTAACACAAAGGAATTTACTCTAGCAAGTTACTTAGAAAGCAAAGACTTAAATGCAGTGTTATTTTTTTTTTTGGAATTTTTTGATTTTAGATAAAAAAGTGAAAAAGGGAGTAAGGGTTGAGGAATCCTATACTATTCCTATGAAATCAAGAGATAGTAAGGATTGAGTGAAACCAAAGAACAACTTTGTTTCACCACGCTATACGACAACTACACAAAGCAAGTGCAATCTTCTGGGGATTTGTGCTTAAAATTTCTTCACTACGAACAACACCATCAATAGAACAATATCATTTGAAGTAAACAATGAAGCATCCAAATCAAAAGCTCAGTCTAACTTTACACATTGAATAGAAATCATCCATCCAAAGAAAGTATGAGCAAAGTTACACTAATCTTTATGATCAATCTATCATTCCCTTAACATACATTCAAATGAGATTCTAACTCAAATCTACTTTACGAGGAAGAGAAATATGGAACCATGCAACCATTTGACAATGAAAGGATTCAAAGCCTCTCATCCATTATGAACTTTATTATCAAGATAGTCTTTAGCAACAATTTCATAAAACTCTCTCTTATTATCTATGCTCTATTGCTCTACAATCTCTTCTATCTCCTCTAATCCTCTATATCATGTTATCTTATGAACATGAGAGAGTGAGGGGGGGGGGGGGTGTTATATAGAGTTTCCTGAGTACAATGAATGACCAAGATCAAAATGAGATTAACGACCCAGATTCAAAATAACTAAACCCTAATTAGGGTTTTCTAAACAACAATCAGTTAACTGCAGAGAACTCATTCACTAGGAGTTGCATCCTTATCCACTCACAAAGCACTACGTTCGGTGAACATGGACACGATCATGCTGATTTCTTCCATGGTAATGTCCGGCAGCGCATTAACTTTGTACTCCAACAAGTCTAGACTTTCTGCACATTCTGCAAAGGTGATCGTCCATTCTGATTCATGCAGCAAGAAAGTGTTTCAGACAGTCAGGAAGCTGAATGCTTTGGTCAAATTTTCCTTCATGATTGGCCCGGAAGTGGTAGAGAAAATTCTTTGAACTTTATTCTTTAAATTTTCTGGCTGCAAGTGTTTTCTTCGGACAATATCTTTGTCAAGCACATCCGCAGCCATTTGGAAAATCTTACTCCGAATCTCCTTTGCTTGCTATTCAATTTTGGCGCCATCTTCCTTTACTCTTTCTAGGACTTCTCCTTGTGAGATCAGTGCATAGTACTAGCTGCTGAAATCATATGCAGCTCCAGCTTCAATAATCTTCTCATCAATCAATCTCTGCTTTGGAATGCCCTTTATCTCTCGAAGACATGGGATAATTTTATTTTGGATGTCTTGGAGGCCATCCCATGCTTCTGCTAAGTTTGCAACTCGTGATAGCAGAAAGGAAGTTTTCTCATAAACATATGCCAACTTCTCTGTGAATGCCATTGCCTCTTCTTTCTTCCCTGCCATCCATTCTTTAGTTTCTTTGGCTGTAGTCAATTCCTCTTCAAAATTTCTGACCGGTTCCTATGAAGAGTTTGGAAGTGGAGGTGCTGATTGGTCACCTTGATTGAATGGCCTGGTTAAATGCTGGATATATTCTTTCAGACGCTCAATCTCTCTTTTATATTCCCTTTTCTTCGCCACTTCTTTCTCTAGCCTAGACTTGATGGTGGCAACAAAATTATCCAGGTCCTCAACTTCTTGTCATTTTGTTGTTAGACCAATATCAATAGTTGTGATGGCATATTCATTTGGGGCAATCTCGTCTTGGGATTTATCAACTGTAGGCACTGCAATATGCACTGTTCAGTTACCAGCTTCATCTCTCTGTATGGTAGAAAATTTCTTGGCTAGCTTTCTTGTGGCAGTTTGCTCTAACCTCGCCAAGAAGTCTGCGATATCATCTTCTTCTGGTACCTCTACTGGCGCCTTTATCTTTAGTCTCTCTTTCAGCCAATTTGGGATGGTTGATTGTTCCATTCCATCTTCCTGATGATCTTGGACGTCCTGCATATCCTGAACTTCTGGCATATCTTGTATCTCTTGCACGGATGGGGCTTCCTGAATTCCTTTGAGGGCAGAAATTATTCCCTCTTCAAATTCTCCATCCATGATATCCATGTCATTGTCCGACTCCAGAATCTCCGTGCTTGTAGGAGAGGGATGATCATCATCTTCCAATTGCATTGGCTCCATATCTCTTTCCAAAACTGGCGAGGAAATTTCGACTTGCTCCCATGACTCTTCTTCCATGATCAATATTTCATCTACATTTCTGGATGTAGCCTAATGAAGGGGCTTGGATTTCTGTTTCTTTTGAGCGGGTCCTTCATCTGTTGTTTTTTTCTTGTTCTGCTTTGCAGAGTCATCAATTTCTTTTCTCTTTTTCAGGTTGGCAGCATCAGTTGTTCACCTCCATGAGATGCACTGACATTTGAGGAACAGGACTTTGCCTCACCCATCAAGTCATATGTGAATTGCACATTCCTCTATCGTAAAGCTTGCACTTGCTGGTCCATCCACCATCTGGAATATTTGAACACTGGTCTCATGAAAGTTGCCAGGTCGCCAAGCTCAGACTCAAACCATCTGACAGGAGGAAGCGACTGCCTTTCATCAAAGCTCAGCTGTACATACACTCCATGATCCTCTAGTTGATCAGGTACTCGAAAGAGTTCTGTCGTCTTTATCATATCCAGCGGTAGCCTTGACCACAGTCTTTTTCTCACATCATATTCATCAGCTGCATTTGCCCAAAAATCTTCTAAGTCTATTCTGTGTCTATATTTCCTTCCGTCCACAGTTCCAATGTGATGAAGTGGATCGAAATCAACTCTCGGCTTGTAGGAAATGAATGGGTATCTTTGTATCTCCAATTGAGCACTTTCTGCCACTTGCGTCGATGGACATGATTCTTCCATATTGCCGATGAAGAAAGGGAAAGTAATGGAGGCCTTTTGCTTGGTCCTTTGAATATTCTGATATGCCTCCAATTGCCTCAGAACTTCCAACAGAACCATTTTGTTGGTAGGATAAATTGGCAGTTTGTATGGGCGATCTGTGAATCCTTGAATTCTGATGTATGTAAATTTGGGAAACTGGATAAACCAAGATCCATACCGGCTGATCAAACTTTTGGCTTCCCGAGTGAGCCTTTGATATGTTCCACCTTGGAGAATTCAAGTGATATACATGAGAAAGGCATCATGTGCCCTTCTAAAAAGTAAAATGTGACTTCTTCAATTGCAACTGAGGATAGCAATCGTAAGATTTGAACTCTCCTTCGCCATTGCTAACTACGCCTTTGCAAATCAAGCCAGCATATCTGTAGGTCCTTGCAAGTAGATATATGACATAAGAACTCATATGAAAGGTTTTGGTTCTCTCCAGGTTGACCAACTGCTCGTGGAGACTGTCACTGATCATTCTTGACCAGTTGAACATTTTTACCCCAGAAGTTATTTCATCAATAAATAATACATCCAAGTTTCAAAGGGCGAACCCTGAGGATTGACCACAATTCTGTTCAGTAGTAAGACAATATCTCTGTATTCTTCTTTAAAATCAGTTCTGGACAATTTCTTGGGCATCCTTTTGGCAATAGGTCTGGGCTTCACCAACCATGACTTGTTCATGTTTGATGCACAGAGATCTTGCTGATCTTCATAAAGTTTTCGTGCATCATCCTTGGTTTGATAAGATATCCAGTGGTAAGCTGGAATTCCAAATGTCTCTTGTATGGCTGGCTTAGTCAAATATGCCAGTACTCTTCCATCAGGTGCTTCTATCTGTCGTACTTGTGCATTATAATGCAATGCACACTCTACCATGAGCTCTGGACATTCTTTTGCTGGCAGAAATCTAGCTGTCTGGACAATACTGTTCCGTATCATCCGGTGTGCAATTGGTGTGGGCAAAAATTTATCACTTCCGTACATCCTCCTTTTAAAATCATCAAAGTCTACATGGCCAAGGTCGGTGTCCACAATGTTTTCCCATTTGGATTTGATCTTGGACTGTGGCTGCGAACCCTTGCTGGCGAACTTCATTTGTATTGCCTTGAAAATAAATCTGCAAGAAGGTACAAAGAGAATATTAAAATTCAGAAATTAAAATTAAATTACTTGAAAAATATTCCAGCCAAGTGATAAATTCAATTTCGTGAAAGATCATGTTGGAAATGAAAGAATTTATCCAATAGACGAATGAAGTTTCTCGTGCCAGAATGAAGTGAAGAAAGTAAAAATGAAATGGACAAGGTCACTGTGCCGGCTAGTTAAGTTCGCCTTTCTTCTCTTTGCTTCAAACTTCACAACTTTCTTGCCTTAGCCAAAATTTCTTCTCACTATTTTGCTTTCGAAAACTAAATGATTGAAAAATGAGAAGTAAAACCCATTTAAAGATGAAAAGTTTGATTAATTTAGCAAAATCCAATTGTTTCCATTAAATCAAGTTCGAACTTGGCCTGTACTTCTCTTTCAAATGGCAATTTTGATCCTCAACATTAGTCTTCGGGAAAGTTTCCAAGTCTGGTGCCAGTTTAGTGAAGTCTTTTTATCTTTTTCTAAAATTTGAAATATTTTTTTTTGTAAGTGTTGGAAAATGAAAATGAAAATAATGAAAATAATCATTTTCATGTGTTATTTTCCAACCTCTTTATTTTAATTAATTATGGCAATCGATTTTATCCTAAGGCAAATTTGATTTTTCTAAGTTTTTTTTTTTATTGTCTTTGCCTAAGGAAAATTTTCTTTTCCAGTGAAATTTTGCCATAATTTTTCATAACTCCCTATGTCTCTGGCGAATTTCCTAATTTTCTAGGCATATCATTTAACATTTTAATGTTCCAATGTTTGGACTTAGACAAAATTTTGACTTTCTCCACTTGATCATGTGTTTGGCAAGCTTATGGATGGACTAGGCGGACTTAGCTAGTGTTTTTGCCATGCCTTTTAAGCCTTGGAGCGGACTTTACTTGTTCTCATGCCATTACCTTGTTGAGTGGCGGACTTGGCTCTATGTTATGCCATTCTTCTTATGGCGGACTTGTCTATTGCTCAAGCCATGTTTCATTTTATTTGGGGCGGACTTTGTTCATGTGCAAGCCACTCTCTTTTCCATATGGCGGACTTGCCTTTACCTTGTGCCATCTTTATGAGTGGGGCAGACTTCACCAAGTGTTGTGCCATTTGCATAGGGCGGACCTTCCTTAAGTCTAAGCCATTTCACATTGCTTGGAGCAGACTTGACTTTCACTTATGCCATCTACTTGTTGAGGGGCGGACTTGGCACTTCTTCAAGTCATTCTAGATAGGGCGGACTTCCCTTATTGTCATGCCATCTATCTCTTATGCTGGGCGGACTTGTCTTTACCTTGTGCCATCTTTATGAGTGGGGCAGACTTCACCAAGTGTTGTGCCATTGCTCATTTCCTATGGCGGACTTGCTCATTGTCCATGCCATTAATCTTGGTGCCATCCTCTATTCTTAGGCAAATTTTCCCATGAATTCCATGTTGGGTATTTCGCCATGTGCCCCTTTTTTTATTCCTTTTTATTGATTTTTTGTTGGTTTTTTAGGGCTTTTGACTAATTTTTTGAAATCCGGGCACTTTCTAAAGGTGGAAACGCTACCAAAAATAGAAACTTGTCCCAAAATAGTAACTTTCCAAAAATAGCCCCTAAAAAATAGGAAGTCTAACATGGGCCAAAAATGCCAAAAATGAAGTCCCTAAAAAATAGGTCTATGGTGGAGACCCCGAAAAGGTAGGAGATGCCAGAATTGACTGAAACGACAGTCGATCTTCGTCCCTTAGGCCCTCTAAGCATCGTAATGATGTTTGCACACTGATTTAGGCTCGAATTCCTGACTTGACTTGGGTGATCATTCAAAAGACTCAAACTCTAAACCCTCAAACAGAGACCAGATGAAACTGAAGCGCAACGGAAAAGCCCTAAAAAGCAAACCACAGGGGTCCCCATTTGCAATGGGGTGATGTGTGATAAGGTCACAACAAGAACCTACTTACCAAAGAGTCTTGACTTGGATGTTTTGGTGCTTATCTCGCACTCTCGGCCACTTGAGGTTTTAGTGTATCACACACTTATATTGCATCTAGTTTTTTAGCCCTCGAGTTTTTGGCTTGGTTTCCTCAATTAACAACCTCTGGTTGTCTCAAAGGTTGGTTTCGTATGTTTCTTTTTCCACGTATGTAAAGGAATCTTCAAACTCTATCTACCAACTTCCCTTGTCCAAAGGGAGTTGTTTTGATTTTTTTATTTGGTTTGATAGATCATCCCATGCTTTGTGTGGTAGTGGTAGGTGTCTAGCCATCTCCTCCCTCTTCTTAGTAGGTTTCTTTGTAGTGGAAATATTATGGTTTTTACTTTCCCAATTATTGCTTCAACTCACACTTTGGCTTTAACTTATTTCTTGGGATAGGCTCTTTTGTACGGTTTGGTTTTCCTCAATTTCTTATTTTAATTGTATCCTTCTCTCTTTATTCTATGATCCTTAGAGATCGTCTCATTCTTGTTTTGTTCCTTGACCAATCTATGATCTTTTTCTGCTTTTACTTGGGTATAAGGGTGTTAATTAATTATTGGGAGTGTGATGTTGATTTGTAAAACACTGTTGAGTTTTTAACTCAGTTCGGAACTTTTGCGCAATTTCAGTGTGAATGTTCAAGTAGTTTGATTTATTTCTATTTTGTAATTCACTTTAGTGATTAAAGTGAATGTCTTTATTTAGTTAATTAAGTCTAATAAAGTGTTTATAATTATTGATGATTCAGACTTTTCTTCCAAATCATCTCTTGTGCAAGATTTCTATTTCTATTTTGGAAGATTAGATAGTTTAGCTGAAAAGTATAAAGATAGATGCAACATAGAAGTTCAATAACTTAGATAGTGTAATAATTCCGTACAGCTGTTGTTGACAGTTGTGGAGGTTTCCTTGTAAGCTTTCAAAGGAATGTAAAGTAGATTTGAAGGTGCAAATTGTTGCATACTTGTGTTCATTTCCACACTTTCAATTTCATTGTGTGATTAATTTAATGTTTATTTAAGCATTAGAAAATTTGTTACTGTGATTGGAATTTTAAAAGTTTGTAAGATCTGCAGCTTGATGGTTCTTGAATTGTTGCAAATTTTTGTCTAGTGAAAAATATCGATAAAACCTTTTCAAGGTACTACTGGTAGCATAGTAGTCTGTTCAGTTTTATGATTCCTTTTTTGGATGATATAGTATTTTGTAATAGATGAGATACGGCTGATGTTTCAAGCTCATTTTTCAAAGCTGTGACATTTATAGCTGCTCATACTCTCTGTTCTTTTATTAGGCAGCTGATTGTATGTATGTTATTTCTATGTATATATATATACACACACATGCACATACATGCATATATGTCTGTATAATACACACATACAGACACATTTTTGATAAAAAACAATATAAGTATACATATATAGGTATATGCATATGCATATGCATATACATGTATCCCTTTTTGTGGCAAGCTAAAGTCATCAAGTATATTTTATTTTGCATGAATTTTCTTTTTCTGGTGAAGTCACATAAATTGGGATGCATTATGATTTTTTTTGCTTAGTGGAAATTCTCTAGAATGTTTTGAGAGTGAATTCCCTAAATTATAAGCTAAAGTCTAATGGGTTGGATATGTGGCTACTTTAGGCTTATGATTCACATAAATTTTTTGTGCAGTAGAAATTCCCTAGAATGTTTAGAGTGAATTTTTTTGTTTTTTTGGACCAGCAAAAGCAGAGAAATCTATCACATGATAATCACTGTCTCTTGCTGTGGATCTCTCATAATATGGTAATCACTTAAACACTTTTTGTATGGCACCTAAGGCTGAACTATAAATGTAAAAATGAAGATAGTGTTCAAACATGCTAATCCAGACTTCCTTTATGCAATGGGCATTATTCATTTGGTCAGTCTCTTTGCCTGAGAATGATAATTGTGCAGTTATATTCTAAATATAATGTCACGCTGAATATAAAAATTGCTGAATAAGTCCTCAAAAAGCTAAGTTTTCCGAGTTTTTGTTATCAAAAAATTTCTCATTTATATTTTATGCAGTTAGGATTCTGATGCTTTAAGAGTCATCATTTTGCAAGAATCTCTTCAATTTAAAGAGCTATCATTATAGTGAATTGTTTGGAATGTGACTCTATGTAGCTGGGAGTGTCCTTCCCCTAGCACAGTGGTAGCTCTTGGAGGAGTACATGAAATGCTGAGCATGCCTGAATATGGATTTATAGCCATTCTGAGGGATTCAGTTTCATGCATATCAGATGCTGAAGGCAGCAACAAATTTGGAGCTTCATTTGAGACTCCATTTGGAAACCGGATGGTATGATTATTTAAAAACAATAAAAAATCTTCACACAGCTATGTTGTTAGAAATGCATTTGATTTGGCTGATGGTTTTCTGTTGCAGACATCATATACTGTTTTCTTATATTTTGAATTGTGTTGCACAGGTCAAACCTGTACAGTTTATGGAAAGTATATCTGCATTAAAGCCAAACCTTTGGTCTAGCTTGCCTGATGAAGTGCCTGCATGGGTCTCAGACAAGAGGAACAAACTTTCAGTTGACAGAACAACACGGTGGCTTGATGAATGCCTTACTTTGCAACCTGTAACTTGATGACCTTGATTTCTAGCATGCAAATGGTTTTCAAGTTTTTAATTTCTTTGAATTGTTTTTATGTGAGTGCAAATTTAGAATAAGCAGGGGGACTAAAATGTAACACTGATTAGAGTGTTAGGTCTTAGCTATGCATGTCATTCTCTCCTCTGTTTACATTGTCATCTATGTGTTAAATTTTGATGATTGCGGAATTAGGAGTTACTCAATTATACCCTCTTTTAGATAAAATTTGGTAAATATGTTCTTGTAAACTGGTTCTATGCTTCTGGGACATATAGAAATTAAAAACTAAAAGATTCATTAGAAAACACGTAGCTTAGTTGTTGATTCTACCTACTGTTTGAATGAGTCCTGCTTAGAGAATATAAGAGATAGCTTGGAGGTATTCCACATAATAATTGCATCTTGTATGGGGTAAAATTAATTTAATAATTAATTCTGAACAGCTAGCTTTTATCGACCATTCCTTCTATGCTCAAATAGCCTTCCAAACAGTTTCCTTTTGCTTCTTAACCCCCTTGCTGAGATCTTTGTATGGCACAGAGCAGAATTTCTCTTTGAGAGTCTGGTAAGGGAGGCCATGACTGTCTCCCACCCCCCACGATGCAGGGGCATCTTAGTTCCTGGCTTCCTTCACTGCACAGTGGATTACCTGTTGTGTGTGTTTTGAATTTTGGCTTGTGGTTTTGTTTATGTGTGTTTTAAAGCTTGGGAAATCTATACCGTTACAGTGAATGCCATTGGTTGTATCAATAGTGCTACATGAGGCACACAGGCTGAAGTAGCCTCTTGCTTAAAGTAAAAGATATAGCAAATCCTCATGTAACCACTTAGAGTTCAGCAAGTCACCAGTGTGCCACATGTTACTACAGTACCATTTGTTAACACACAAGCTTGGGAAAGACATGTAGGATCGAGTGAGCTCCTTGGAGGGTGGATATGTTAAGGAGCCATTTTCTGGCTAATAGGTGGAAGGAAATGATAGGGAATCTGCAGAATCATAGTCTGGAAGCTGAAGTGTTAATATTATATTATTAATATTTATATATAACTTTTTGACAATTGGAATTGTGGTTGCAAATAAAAATCTTCTGGGATACGTGGCAGTTGGAATTTTTGCTGGAAATATATATATATATTATTTTTACATGTTTTTTGTATGTGCAAACCCAAAATGAACCCAACCCTAATTTTTTTTGCTTGATCCACAAAATGAATCCATGAACCCGAACCAAGATCCAAACTGGAATCAGCAACATAGCCTAAAACAAATAAATTAAACAAAATAAGTATTATAAAATTTAGAGTTTAAATTCTCCAAGCCCCAAAGAGATATCAAACAATATATTAATATCTATTAAAACAAAAATAATAATTAATTGCCTGGCTATGTGAAATGGAATGGTAAAATAAAACCAAAAGTCTCTGATATGCACTCTTTGCTGCATCATGTTTGTTTTTATTCCAACCCATATTCTCAAGTGATGGTTGAGAACATGGAGTAGTGTGTGGTATCATTGCCACTATTCAAAGATCCAAAAAATGTAGGAATTGAAGAAGAGTCTCCATGAATGGCTGCCATCTCTTCTCTTTGCTTCTTTTTTAATTCCTTTTGTTGCTCAAAAGATTGTAATTGGTTTTGTACCTTATGTACAATTTCAAGGGGCACTTTTGAGCACATTTTAGTGTTGCGGTATGGTATTTCATACTTAATTGGTTAATGCTATTGGAAATATTGTTGTCATTGATGTCAAAGATGGTTGGTGATATTAGTGGCCCCAAATAAAACAAACTTTCTCTCATATTGATCGCCCCCTTTGGAGTGTTGGAGAATTAAAAACACAATTAAATGTTTTATTATTTATGAGGCCAACCCCCCTCTTGGAGCTGCCCCATGTTGGGAAAATAAAATAAAAATAAAATTATTTTTTAATTTTTTATGGGGTTCCCAAATTGGGCCAACCCCCTAATGTGGTGTGCCCTCCTTTGGGAAAGAAATTAAAATAAATAAATATTATTTATGCTAAGAGAGCCGACCCTTTTGGAGGAGTCACCTCCCTTGGGTGAAGAGGCATTTTGGGAGATATAAATAAGAGGTTGTAAGAGGGTTTACAATCAATCAATTTCAAGGAACATAATTTACATGAAGAGCAAATATAAAAAGCTATTTGAGCAGATCTATGAGACATATGTGAGCTGATTTATAGCAGCAATTTTGTGAGAAGGAAAGAAAAATAAAACAAGATCATGGTGTCTTTATGAGTAGAATTATTGAAGACTATTTTGCAGATTTGTGAGTGGCTGTATGGCAGCTTTGTGAGCAGTCGAGAGGGAAGATCTAAGAAGTCGCAAATAAATTAGTATATTGTTCTTGTGGAGGTTGAAGCCTCCTATTTGAGGAGATTGAGAGTTTGGAGCCTCTTATTCGAAGAGATTGGTGTCTCTTGCTGGGTTGGTGCTTAGTGGTGGGGATTGGAGTCCCCAGTGGGTTGGTCCCTACGAAATTTGTAAGAAGATTACTACAAGCATTATTTTTCCGTGGTTTTCTCCCATCAGGGTTTCTATGTAAAATCGTGTCTCTTATGTGTGTGCTTACTTGCTAGATCTTGCATGTATGATAATTGCTATGGATGTTTAAGTTTTGAAGTAATATTGCTGTGATTATTTAAGTTGTGGAAAGTAAAGTTTTGATCTATACTGATTCACCCCCCTCTTAGTATAAGTGTGTTTCATCAAATGCCTCGCCCAAGAATTTTTGTCTTGCAATGTGGACTAGTTATCTCCTCTTTCATTGACCCAGTGATTGCAAGTTTCCAACAAGTGTCCTTTCTAGTTGGGGTTGACATTGGAACAATTTATAAATATAAAGTACACTGCAATAAGAAAAAAATAGAAAACAAATTAACATTTATGGTTTTTATTTAAATTAAGATAAATAAGTTAAAAATAGAAAAAGTAAATGTAATTGGTGTTTGTAGCTATAAAATAGAAAATAATTACAAATATAGCTAGGGTTTGTTGGTTAAGAATCTTTCTTACACCTAATGCAAGTGGTGCTCTTCTCCTTTGATGAACATTTTTTCATTAAACATTTTCATGCACTTGTTTGATTAGGTGTGCACCTCTACAGTAGCAAACATTTTTCAAATTTTGACCTTATGTTCCTCTTTGGAGAGGCACTCTCGTTTACACTAGCATGCATCTTTTTTGGTTTACCTAAAAATTACACTCTTTCGTTGAAGTGTGTGCTTTTCCATTGGCAAACATTTTTTGGTTTTGAAACTACTTTTTGCACTCCAATGCAGAAGCACACACTCTTATATTGTGGCTACAATTTTTCAAAATTTGAATTTTATGTACCTCTTATATTGGTCTCCATTGGGTTGCAGGTTTTCATGCCTTAGAAAGTTATTTGCCTTTTCTCCTTCATTTGAGCTTTGATCCTTGCCTTGCCAAGTGTGTTGGAGAGCTCCTTTCATAGGCCATACAAAGACACAAACTAGAAATGACAAAAATGACATTGATGACCATAATAAAGATTCAAGTATGGCTCACAAAACAAGGAAATTAAAGAATTTGACTCAAAGTATGAATCAATACAAAAGAATTCGTATGGGTTCAACTTGGCTCTGATAGATTTCTAGCCTTCTTTTATCAAACTTTTGGGATGTCCTAAAATCAGATTTTCTGTATTTGATGGAGGAATCAAGGAATTGAAAAAATGCCTCCAAATCAAAATGCATGAAGCAAGCATTTTTTCCAAAACAAACTGGTGCTGATCATAGAGAGCGATATAGACAAATTGCCTTGTGCAACATGGTCTACAAAATCCTATGCAAATTAGTAGCTATGAGGCTCAAACCATTGTACCAAAAAATTATGTCTCACTCAGTCTGCTTTTGTTTTTGGTTGAAATTAAGGACCTTATTATATTGATATTGAAAATTATTATTCTCTAGAGTTTCAAAAGAGATAGGTATGCTCATCAAAGTTGAAAACTCAAAGGCCATTGAACGTGTAATTGGGAATTATAGCACATTCTTTCAAAGCTTTTAGTCTCAACAACCACATAAATAAGTGGATCAACAATTGCATAGGAGGTCCAATACATACGATATCTCTCAATGGTGAATTGGGACCCACTTTTTGTCCTCGAGAGTGAAATATGCCCCTTAATTTTTTCTCTTGATTTTCAATATCAATTACAATGCACATGCACCCGTTAAGGTTAGCTCCAAACCAAAACGATGCAGAAAAGAACTCTAACCAAGAATGCGCCCTAAAACCACTTAAGGAAGAGGGGCGGGCATATGGTCAGAGGATCCCTAGGATCTAATAACTCAACAACTATAGGATGATTACAATTGGAAGTACAAAATAAACTCAACGCGAAGAATGTGCACACAAGATCCCTTTGAAGGCGAGGCGCTAACATATGGCAAAGTGAGTATTACAAAATTGAAAGAACTTAGGCGGTGAACCAGCCATAAAGATTTCCGCTCAACCACTTAAACAGTGGGGGGAATACTACAAACAATTCAACTAATTCATCCGCTGCGGCGGGCATCCACTTGAGAGTGGGAATTCTCCACTTAACAGTGGGTAGTAAATGAAATTACAAATCAGATTACTCCACACTGGCGGTAAACCATCCAGGGGTTATAATATTTTCATCAATTAATCACAAGTAAATGCAGTAACAAAATGGTTGGATTAGTACTACTAATTCACAACCTTACAATTAAAGAAAAACTGCAAATTATGAGTGTTACAATGATAGAATGATTGCAAATATATAAAGGATGATTCTTTCAAGTTCTAAACCTCTTGAAGACTGAAATTGAAGCCAAAAACTGAACTTATAGCAATCTGATTTTAACAACCAGCAAACTGAAATTGTTCAACCAGCAACTATAAACTAATAAAATGCTTATAACTTCTTCAATATACCTCCAAATTGAATGAAATAAATTGTTGAAGCTCCTGTGAAGGTTGGTGCCCAAATTGCTACATTGAGATTGCATCAAAACTCAGCCATTTATTTTTGCACGAAGTCCAATACCACCTGAAATGGTACAGCCTCCTTGCTGGTGCGATTTTGGCAAGATAAAAATAAATACTTTGAAATAAATTCTGATCTTCTATGGAAAGGGGCGCCCATGTGCTAGGAATCCATATCTTCAATACCCAGAAGCATATTAAAATCATACAAAGAGTTGTTAATGAAAATCACCTTCAGCCATGAATGAACCAGCAAACTCAAAAACTGAAAAATACTTCAAATTCTCCAACAATGAAGCTCAATGTGCACTTCTGAATGAAGAACACTCTCAATCCACCATCTAGGGAACCATAGTTTTAGGCCCGAAGAATGGAGACAAATTGCTAAGCTTTCCCTTAGCCGGATTCTGGATTTCAAACCAGCAGCATAACTTTACAATATTTTTCAAAGATAATCAACTCTTCAAACAATAGCAATATATAAGTTTCAATTGGCAAATGAAACACTTCAAATTCCAAGAAGTCGAATCACTTCAACTTCCAAGAGGGACGCCACCTTTAAGCTTTTACTTTTTGAAATAATAAAACATTATTCAACTTTCCTTTTAGGCATCCATTTCCAAATTGCAACAATAAAGCATTTATTTAAATCATTAAATGCTCAACATGACCCCTTAATGACCCCTCTTTAAAACAACATGAAGTTATTAAGCCTAGGCGTGGGGTACAACTGGAAAACATGAAATTGGCTAAGTATAAAAACTCAGTCTATGGAGATAACGAAAACCAATGCCAATACTGAAACTGATGGATAGCAAGATGACTTGAGCTGAACTGTTGATGATGCCACTGCCAAAATTAGACTTACTAAAAATAGCCAACTGCTATAAATAGTAAGTTCACATCAAAACACAGAAAGCCAAACTGAACATTGAACTGCAAAGATTCAACTACCGCTAGACAGATACTACCAAAAGATAGACTTGCTAAAAATAGCAAACTGCTATAAATAGTAAGTTTGCACAACATCCTCTGAATGCCAACTGAGCAGTATCTGAAAGAGGAAACCCTAATTTTGCACAACTGAGTAGCCTACGGATTCTCGAAAATAGGCTAAATCCAAATGAAGAGTGTATGGCCAAAATGGGGACATTATAGAGAGGCTTATGTCTAGGGTTTCCTCTCCTTTGGTAATTGTAAATAATCATGGGAGAAAATTTAAGCAAGTTAATTGAAGAGGATAACTCCTTTGAGCAATAAATTGTTTCTTAGTGTTTTAACAGAGGAAATAAATATCAAAATTTGGTTTTGTAGATGACACTCGTCTCTTCTCCTCTATCATTGTTGAAGAAATAAAAAGGTTGGATCACATCTTAAAATAAATTTTAGTTAGCCTCTAGACAACAACAAACTAGGACAAATTCCATGTGATTTTTGTTACTACAATTGCTCAAACAAAAAGGGAATTTTTAGGATACTCTATTTTCGAGGAGTACTCACTCTATGTTAGCTAAATTTCCAGCAATAGTTGAAAAGGAAAAAATAATGTGGAGTAGTGCTATTGAGGGAATGCAAAATAAATTGGCCAATTGGGCAATAACTATTGGGGCTTGGGTGATATTCACTTGTAGAGATTCCTTGTAGGAAGAGTTTGTCTACAAATTACATTGTGGTGATATGCAGTGAGTTTGAGTTTGCGGTGCAACATACATGGCTTGTCTACATGTGATGATGTTGTGACAACAACTGCAAGTCTTTTGGATGAAGAAATCACAACCACATATGTGATTAGTGTTTGCTAGAGCATGAATTGTGATATAGAGTACTTGTGGTAGAACTAGAGTTCATGAGAGACAATCTAAGAGTAGGATAATGTTTTGGAAAATGGCACAAGGTACTACTAGCAGCCAAAAGTAATGCTATGTTGGTGTGAGCTCTTGCAAGTGAGGAGCTAGTGGTGGTGGTTATACCAGAAACATACATGTATAAATGTTGAGGTTGTAACTATTGCTTCATAGTGTGCGACAGTGATAGAGTGTGTTGGCGTTTAAATTCGCACCTCTGGAATGCGTATTTGAAACAGATAGCTATGCACAGTAAAACTGCTCTTCAAATTAGGAGGGGAAGCTCCCTCTTGCTGATGGTGTTGAAAGAAAGTAAACTAAGAACTAAGTTGCCTATCTTTTTGATCAGCTTAGAGCACAAGGTTTATTAAACACAAACGCTGCAGCTGAGATTTTCTGTTTTAAGAACTTCAACTATGACTAACTTAAACTAAAGACGTTTCTAACTTCTCGAGTAAAACGCAGAGCAAGAGAAACTAGAAATGAACAAGGTTGATTTATGACAAAATACTTCAATAAACTCTTTCTCAACAAACATCTACACACTTCAATGTAAGCTGAAATCAAGATCATAAAAGTAGAACACAAATAATGGAAATCTGAGATGTTATATCAAGGCAAAGGAGGCTCATGATTTTATTACTAAAACTTCTGGAACAAAACTTACTTCTAACATGCCTGGAACAAGAAATTGCAGCTAAAGAGGCTTGCAATCTTGTTCTTACACAATACGAACAACAATTACAATAACTTCTTGTTGGCTAAAAGAGACTCAATAATTGGCTATCATAAAACAATTGAACAATACTTGAATAACAAATAGAAGGCACAATAGGCTCAGTGTTTTGTTATCACTAGCATGGTTCTAAAACAAAGTGAACTGACATTGAATAATAGCTTGCTGGCTAAAAGAGACTCAACAATTTGCTATCACAATAACCGTTAAAGAAAACTAATGAGCAAAGGCTCTTATTTATAGGCAAGCAGAGGAGTAGGGAACCCTAAAATCTCCTTGCTTTCATAATCTAGGGCTTGCTCAGCAAGCAAGCTTTATTACTAAATCTAGAAAGAAGATAACATCTAACACCTATGAAAGCAGAAAAAGCGGGAAACGCCAACTATTACATTTTATCTTCTTTCTCTTCTCAAAGAATGGATAAGAATTATTCCAAGAATAGAAAGAAAGTGGGAAGAAAGCTTATAGAAGAAAGCTGCTTTAAAGCTCGATCACCTCCGCTAGAAAATTAGAAATTGTGTCCCGGTTCGGTGCATCTATGCCCTCAATAGCAAAACACCGCTTTTCTAGAATATCTTCAGCATCTGCAACAAATCTCAGGAAATCTTCGACCTCATTGGCCGCTTTCTCAAACTTTGCTGACATCATCGAAATATGACTCATCCTTCCACCAACTAGATTGCAACTGCGAACAACACTCTGAAATTGAACTTGCACTTCATCAAGCTCAACGTAGGAACCATCTTCAAGACTGTATTGAGAAGGAATCTCTGTGACAAACTCACTGATGAAAAGAAGAGCTTCGATCACCCTTTGTCTGTAGGAAATAAACTCTTCGGATGTCCTTTCGTAAGTTTTAACTTTGAAAACATGACGCTCTCTCCAAGCAAGGATCTGCCTCTTGTGTTCTTTTGAAACTGTTGAACCATAGGCTGTCTAAATCAGCAATGATGATTTCATGCCTTGGTCTTACTTCAACCAGTGTTAGTTCAAATCCTTGGATACCTTGACGTAGCTCATGAGCGTTTTCTCTCAATTGGAACATCCGTGCCAAGATCTCCTTTCCTCTAACAATGAAACTCTCGATCCACTCCTGAGTTTCTTTCCCACAAATGACCAGCTGTCTCAATTGATGATGATCAGCTGGTGTCTCTAAAATCTGGGTCAGCAATTGGGTTGCCTGTGAAGAACCATGAACAAGGTTAGAAATATAAAGCCTGAGCTGCTGATTTTCAGCCTTGAGGGCTGCCTTGTCTTCTCCATCCTTGAGCACTCTTTCCTGAAGGTTTTCGGACACAACTCTGAATAGACACACATCCGAATGTCTGGTATTTCTACCGAGATTAGCCTTGACTATCACGAAGTCATCCATATTCACCTCATCCCTGTTCTTATCTTCTGGGGGCAATGCAGTCTCCATGACTATCTCGTTATCAGGATTCCTATCAAAGTGAACTTGCTTCTTTGCTTTCTTCTTTGGAGGTTCCTGATAGATGTTATCGAGATCATCAACACTCACCTGATATGAAGGCCTTCTTCTTACCCTTCCCAAGGAGTTCTCAAGCCAAGACACGGTAGTATCTTTACTAACTTCCTTAGGAGGTACTATTGCAATGTCATGTCCCCATCCTAGTCAGCACAGCTGGTGACGAGGTTAGCCTATCATTCGATCCTCGTAGGCTGACAGGAGTGTTCAGAGGATCATTTTTGGCAGTTGCTCAGTGATTGGTTAGCTCCAGAATTGGTGTGTCAGGTGGGCCTTCGCAGTAATCTTCCAGTGGAGCTTTTTCAGAGAACTTTCTATTTTAGAAAGTTAGGTCGCGGAAGTCGCTATTTCGCGGCACCTCGTGCGCCATTCACTGATTCGACCCAGTTCAGTAGTTGATTGATTTGACGGAGAAATAAGGAGTAATTACTGAGTTATTAAATATTTAATAATTTGACTTTATAATAAAGTCACTTTATTGAAATATTAAAATATTTAATTATTTGGCTAAGTTATAAAGTATTTAATTATACTTTATATTATATTATTAAAATGTGACTTAATGAGTATTTAATGCTCATTAAAAGTGGACGCCAATAATTAAATCATTTCTCCTAAGTCCAAAAGTGAAAATTAAATCATTTATTTAAATGATTATTTTAATGGAGAATTAGGTCGAACTTTTCAAAGGAGAATATATTGTTCTTCCCAAGGCAAAATCGAACCATCATGTTATTATTCAATTTTGTCTACTGGCATCTGAGCTTTGGAGTTTGCAAACCCTAGGGTTTCTGGCAAACGGACGTTTCTGGAGAACGAGAACTCTTCAGAGATCAGGCATACTGAGGCTGTGAGATACCAGCTGAAGATTGCACTTGGTGATTTCATCCAGAAGTCACAGATTGAGCATAATCATTTAATCAGACAGAGATTCATCAGTGTTCAGCAGAGATATTTACCTTCCATCAGAGGCGACTTCATCCATTTCCATTCATCTGAGCTCTGGCACGAATTTCAAGAAACCGTACTTTTCATTAATTGCTGTACTTGGCCGTACCAGCAAGGCCGTACTTCTTTGTTGCTGAAGGAACGCCTTTCATCTTCAGTTTCTGGCAAGTGGGATATGGACGCAGTGATTACTGGAGACCTTTGCATTGGGATTTGAGCTCGAGATTCCTTCCATTATTTCTGGCCGTACTCTTTCCTATCTGCTGCAGCCGCCATTCAAAAAAACCAGGTTTCCTGTTAAATTTTCAAATCTTGCTTTCCTTGTTCAGATTTTCGCATTGTAATAGCTCAAATAAAGTAATATATAAGTGCGCCTATGCTTCATGAGCAAGATCTGAGTCCCTCTGTGCATTTTAGATTTATTTAGAATTTTCTTTCAATTTCTTTGAAAAAATCGCAATTTTATTATTTGCCTGAAAACTTCATAAAATACCAAAAAACCAAAAAACTTCAAAAACGACACAAAAACAGTTAGGGTTTCATTCAGAGAACCACCAGGGTTCTGACAGTGGTATCAGAGCACAGATCTCCTGCCATCCTGTGCTTTTTCAGTGCTTTTTCAGAATACAGTGCATTTCTGGGTTGCCTTTTATGAACCAAAATATTATTCAGTATACCAGAGGTGTGGGTACAGGCAAAGACGAAGATTGGACAGGTCCACCGATTCCAGAAGGTCAGACAATATCAGGAGTGCTTGGTTGTCACAGATCCAGTTCAGACGACAGTGAAAACAGTGTAGCAACCCTAATGGCGGAACGTGAGCCTTCCTCAGAGACTCGCAGGGATCTAGGGAAGACACATGCAGAGGGTGATATCACCGATGAGGAGTTCAGAAGGAGACACGATAATATGATGGATATGATGTCTCAGTTGATGGGTACTATTAGACAGTGCACACCCACACAGCCACATTTCATTCAGATTGGTCAGACGAGCGGGACTGCACTCGTGGATCAGCCATTAGCATCAGCACCTAGACAGCCGTCTCCGATCTATCAGGAGCGTAGGCCAGGACAGCCTACTTTCTTACCTAGGGAGACTCCACCTCAGACTCCAGGGGCCGAGCATCATCTACAGCATCAGGAGTTTCAGCCTCAGAATGGTATGTCAGTGGCGGACTTGACGAGATTTCATGGCGAGTACATGTCTTTAGCGCCTGAGATCCGACAGGCACTTACATTTCATGAGTTTATAGATGTCTATAAACCCAGAGGAGGAGGTAGATTTGATCGTAGACCCCCACAGCATCAGCAGCAGCAGCCACAGGTGAATAGAGACTTGCAGTATGCGGTGAGCAAGATTACGCTGCCATATTTTGATGGGTCAGAGAAGACATCAGCTAGGTCTTGGGTCCAGAAATTGGACAATTACTTGTCGCTTAGACCTATGCAGGAGGATGAGGCAATTAAATTTGCCACTTTACATCTGGACGGAGTAGCACACGATTGGTGGCACCATGGCATGTACACGCTAGGCCATCATGCGGTCAATACCTATCAGGAGTTCACCAGCAGACTGATAGAGAGATTCGATAAGAAGGATCCAGAACTGTATTTCAGAGAGTTGGCTCAGCTCAGACAGACAGGCAGTTTGGATGCATACATAGGTGAGTTTCAGAGAGTTGCAGTTATGGTGACTGGCATTTCAGAGCGGAGACTCATTATATTATTTGTTGAGGGTTGACAGAACCCATGAGAGGTTGGGTCAAGGCTTTTGACCCTCCCACACTTCAGGAGGCCATGCGGAAGGCACGAAGCATGGAACTTGCAGCACCTCGCAGCAAGTTCAATTCAGGGTCCACTCCATACACGAGACCCAACAGGCCTTTCGATAGAAACAATGACAGAAATTGACCCTTTGACAGGAGGAAGGATCAACAGGATCCTAAGAGACAGAATGCACCCCCGTTTGACAGAGAAACTTTGAACGAATTAGGTAAGAAGAAGTTGTGTTTTTGGTGCAAGGCACCCTATGATGAAAAACACATATGCCCACTTCGTCCGAAAGTCAAAAATAACCAAATGGAGTGGTTTTACGAGGGCGAAGAGCAATCTGATCTCTCAGACCAGCAAGCTGATTCCGAGCATTCAGATGATGAGAGGTCCGAAAATGAAGTTGAACATGAAGGTGGAAGGAAGCTACAGGAAGCCCATTTGACCAGCCTTCAGAGAGATGGATCATTTCGACTTCGCGGACTCTTAGCAGGTCAGAAGGTGATTACTTTGTTGGATACGGGTGCTACACATAATTTTATTGATGCATGTCTAGTGGAGAGACGTGGTATCCAGACAGAGGCTTTCGAGGGTATTCGAGTCAAGGTGGCTGACGGATATACTCTCAGGTGCGACAGAAAGATTACTGATCTTCCGATGAGACTGAACAACTATGAATTCAAGACTGAATTCTATGTTGTTAATATGGGTGATACAGATGTGGTATTAGGGATGGCATGGTTACATGATTTGGGCGAGTTCATGCTCAATCTTCGGGATATGGAGATGAAATTCAAGGTTGACGGGAGACCACATGTCATCAAGGCAATACGGGCCAGTAATCTTAGGATGGTTTCATTCAGACGGATGGAGAGGCTCATTCGTCATGATATGGTTGACTGGGCGGCTGAGTGCATGTTGATGCCAGCCCAGCAGGAGCCGCAGAAGGGTGAGTACCACCCTGACATACAGATTTTGAGGACTAAACACTCCAAAGTGTTTAGTGATATTCCACCTGGTAGACCTCCAGACAGGGGTACGGAGCACATTATTGAGTTGGAGGAGGGCGCCAAGCCCGTGATGATCACTCCCTACCGACATCCGAAACGACTCAAAGATGAGATAGAGAAGACTATTAATGAGTTATTGGCTATGGGTCATATCAGACCTAGCAAATCCCCTTTTGCTTCATCGGTTGTTTTGGTGAAGAAGAAGGATGGATCACTTCGGATGTGCATCGATTACAGGCAGCTCAACAAAAGAACCATCAAGAACAGGTACCCTATTCCACGTATTGATGAGCTGATAGATGAGTTGCATGGAGCAGTCTTCTTCACGAAGATTGATTTGAGATCGCGGCGTACCCATCGCATACGTGATGAGGGAGCAGATATTGAGAAACCGCCCGTGTCATTGGCGTCACTTCGAAGTTCTGGTTATGCCCCTTCTGCTAACCACGCACTCCGCCACCTTTCGCACTATGAATGGCTTTCAGTACCAGCTGAGGAGATTTGTAGTTAGTCTTCTTCGACATTTTGGTTTATAGCAGTCATGGATGAGACTGCCTATTTGACATTAGCCTTTGGGTATCTTAGCGCATGAGTCGCTCTATGCTAAGGAATCCAAGCGCGAAGCTTGGCATGGAGGATGTTATATCCGGGGCACATCATCGCTGGCGGAGGAGTATGGACTAAAAAGGTCCGGAAGCCATTGTTGATCGGGCCGGTACCGGTGAACCCACGCGTACCGTGAGGTTTCATTGGGTTGTGTGCATTTTACAGGGGATTTGTTAGTGGGTTCTCACGTCACGCCGCACCCCTTACTGACTTGACAAAGAAGGGGGCTTTCACTTGGTCACCACAGGCGCAGGAGTGCTTTGACAGGTTCAAGGTGATCATGACTTCATGTTCGGTGCTAGCATTGCCTGACTTTACGAAGTCATTTGATTTATTCTGTGATGCTTCAGGAGAGGGCATTGGTGCCGTTTTGATGCAGGAGCGACATCCGATTGCATTTGAGAGCAGGAAACTCAGGGGTCCTGAGAGATTTTATAGTATTTATGACAAGGAGATGTTAGCCATTATGCATGCATTGGTTAAGTTTAGGCAGTACCTGGTAGGCAGCAAATTCAGTGTTCGCACAGATCATAACAGCCTAAAACATTTCCTTGGACAGCGAGACTTGAATGAGAGGCATCAAAAATGGGTCAGTAAACTGCAGTCATATGACTTCGATATTACTTTCATTAAGGGGAAGCAGAATATAGTAGCTGACGCCTTGTCTCGCAGACCCCAGTTGAATGCCTTAGCACAGATCACAGAGGATTGGAGGCATCGGATTATAGCTGAGTATTCTAAGAA